>JAJGRW010001187.1:132653-169880 GCA_025461045.1 Carex parvula | reverse complement strand
GGAGTGCCTAGTGATGATATCTCAAATAAATCAAAAGATTAAAGAAAGTGGTCGTTTAGACTATTTAAATTCTGAAGGCACAAAATCCCTTTAAAACCAATTTTCAAAACAATGGTGTTCGCATTCCCGCGATTACCCTTGCCTAAGGATTGATGCCACATAGGCTATTCAAGAAGGCACGAGAGGAGTGAATAAGGCGCCACCCCCAAACAAAGTGCACACATGCACCTAAATCACACAACAACATAGAAATAGTGGAGAGATGGAAAGCCCACTAAGAAAGCCTCAAGCACAAAATGGGCTTTGTCAAGATTGTGCCCTTTAAACAATTGTCACTGGCACGCTCGTCTAACCAGTCATCTAAAGTGACGAGCAGGCTTTATATATTTGTGCCGAACAAAATAAGGCTTTGATGTTGTGCCTAGGCCACGTGAGCACTAAAACAATTATCATGGCCCGAAATAAGAAAACTGAGAGCCCAAAGGTAGCAACCCTAATCGGGTTCTCACCAAACCGATCTCTACAAAGGAAGGCATCACACCAAGTCAACGCCAATGAATGATACGCCTATGGACCACTGCTCCACAGGCTGCAACCCAAACTAGAATTCAAGAACAAGAAATCTTTGACTCCAAAGACTAAAACCCATGATTTGACAAGTAAACCCCCCCAAAATCTCATGAATGACAAGCGAATATTTTAAGACCCAAGTATAAAGTCAACATGCCCTGTTGATTAAAGTCCCACGGGTGACAGCCGAGCCCGAAACCAGAGGATACCCTTCAAACACTAGAATGAAACCGATGACAAGCAAGCTAAACTTCACTCGCAAAAGAAGCGTCGCTTCGCTATGTCTCAGCAAACTCATGGAGAAGCGTAAAACATTCAACCTTAACTGGTTCCGTACGACCAATGAAGCCTCTGAGCAGAACGGGTTTACATAAATCATGAGCGCCGAAGTTAGCACATGAAAGCTCGACCTTAACGGGTCCCGTGTGGCCGGTATCACTCTACGCCATTGAGTGGGACGGTTTATGCGAAATCATGAGCGCCGAAGTTAGCACATGAAAACCCGACCTTAACGGGTCCCGTGTGGCCGGTATCACTCTACGCCATTGAGTGGGACGGTTTATACGAAATCATGAGCGCCGAAGTTAGCACATGAAAACCCGACCTTAACGGGTCCCGCATGGCCGGTATCACTCTACGCCATTGAGTGGGACGATTTATACGAAATCATGAGCGCCGAAGTTAGCACATGAAAACCCGACCTTAACGGGTCCCGTATGGCCGGTATCACTCTACGCCATTGAGTGGGACGATTTATACGAAATCATGAGCGCAGAAGTTAGCACATGAAGATTTGACCTTAACGGGTTCCGTATTACCAATGAAGCCTCTGAGCCGAACGGTTTTACATAGTCACACATGCCGGGGTATCCCTTTCGTGGGGATATTGTGTGTGGGGATCAGGCCTTAACGGGTCCCGTATGGCCGGTATCACTCTACGCCATTGAGTGGGACGATTTATACGAAATCATGAGCGCAGAAGTTAGCACATGAAAACTCGACCTTAACGGGTCCCGTGTGGCCGGTATCACTCTACACCATTGAGTGGGACGATTTATACGAAATCATGAGCGCAGAAGTTAGCACATGAAAACTCGACCTTAACGGGTCCCTGTACGACCAAAGTTACCCTCAAGTGGTACGGTTTTACGAAACCATGTCGCCGCTTTGACTCCCCTCAAGTGGGACGGTGCATGGCCAAACCTTGAGCCGGCTGAAGACGTTTGATGGCTTAGAACCCGATTGAACAGACGCAGAAGGTTTAAGATGCAGCCTGAGTTCGATGAAGATGCCTTGTCACTTAGAGCCCGACTGGGGAGATTCAGAAGATTCAGGATTAAACCCTGACTCTACAAGTACATCTGGTCGCTTAGAGCCCGATTGGAGAAGACTTGAAAAGTTCAGGAGAAAAACCGAGTTAGGCAAGTTTATCCGATCGCTTAGAACCCGATTGGAGAAGACTTGAAGAACTCGTAGACAAAAAGAGAAAGAAGGAGAATAAGGGAGATAATCGATTTGGACGAATCTATTTGATCGCGTAGAACCCGGTTAGAGGAGATTCGAATAAATCGGCCAAAAAGAGAAACAAGAAGGGGAATGAGAAAGCTACAAAAGCAAACACCTACTACCAATATGTATATCCAAGCAGGATCAACCAAAACCAAAATACACATACAAAGAGTGGGCTCGAAGGCGCGCACTCTCACAATGAACCCACGAGGTGGAACCTAAAGGAAGGTGCCGTAAGGTACCACAGCCAAGCAAGGCTCCACGGTCGCAGAGACACCCTGGGGGCAGTCGACGACCCCTCCTGCCCTAGTGTCAGAGGAACCTGTAACACCCTGACCTGGCCCTGCAATGGACAAATACAGGTCACGAAAGAGAAACAAAGGTGAAGAAATGAAAGGAAATAAAGCTGGTAATACCTGGCTGGACGTCTGCCTCTGTGACTGGAACAGAAGAGCTAGCCTTGCGCTTCTTCCTCACGCGAGAAACCCTCTGGGGAGGAGGGTCAGAACGCTGGAGAACCCTGCTAGGGATCCCAAAAGAAGTCAACACCTCACCCTCCGGCACAAGCAATGCTAACCAAGCGAATAAACAAGGGTTAGTATAATTGAACAAGATACACAGAGAAGAAATATCAATGAAGAAAACATACCAACTCTGGGAGGGGCCCCACCCATAACCCTAGAAGTGAAGAAACGACTATCCCGGCTACACATGCCGGGAACTCTCTCGAAAGGGGAGACAGTCCTCGGGCCGATATGATCATCTGGTCCAGGCAGAACTCTCCTCATCCACCCACCTGGGGTCTCAATATGGCAGACCTGTATCATGTCTCTATACCACCGCGCGTATAAGACAGTGAAGGTCACTGGTCTAAAGGCCCGAGGCATGACAAAACGTGCCTGTGTCTCTATACGAAAGAATGATACCCAACACCTAGCTGCACCCGCTAAATCAGCATGGATGTCATCGGACAGTGGGACATCAGCTGGGATGCACTGGTCTAAGCCAAACTGATGTGCGCAACGGTGTGGCATATAGGGCTCTAGAATCACCCTGCCCCCTAAACGCAAAGGGAGAAGCCCATGACGAAGGCTAACCAAGAACCCAGCCTCCGCAGATCCCAACCTCAAACTCTCACGATGGTCTCCCCCAGGACCCCCGTCAAACAAAACAAGATCCTCAAGCCGCTCATCGCGACTAGCAAACTGTCTCCCGCTATGAAACCGGAGATAATCAGCACTGTCGCGAAGCAAAGCACGCGCCCGCCATGCTGATACACGGCTGGCTCTAACCCCAGCTATCTCAGCCAATAAGGGCAAGTGATGCCGCAAAGTACTATCCATCACCGGAGTGTACAACCCTGCCCAGTACATGTGAGCCCAACCAAACAAATAATGGTAAGGGATAACCTCGTCACAGAAAGAGGGATCACATGAAGAAGAGATCACTCTCATACCCTTGAAGAGGTTAGCTAAAGCAGGGATGGCTAAAGAAACTAACCCCCCGTGTGCCAGCCTACTCGCCATGACGAAAGTCTCGGGTCTAATGATGCCAACTGGCTGACTGGGGATGGCGAAACGACAAAGCCATAGAGCTAGGAAAGCAGTCAATATGAGCTCTCGCCCTAAATATCGATAACGGGTGTGACATGCCTCCGAGATGGCACCACTGTGAAAGATCTCCGCCTCCCCAGTGCCGAAGGGGTCCAAAGGATGAGCGAAAGACTGACACGGGTACCTAACTCGGTCAGTAAAATAGCGAACCCAAGTATGAAAGGTCACATCACCCGTGAGGGCAAGTGTGTGATAAGTGTCAAATAATCGCCTAAGTGAACACACATAAACAAAGTCACCCCCCGGCGACCTCTGAGCCAATGCCGTATCACTAGGGAGATACTCATCATAAGGGGCACCAAAAATGGGTAAACCAGACAATCTATGAAACTCTATGGGAGAGATGGTCAACTCTCGATCAGCCAAAACGACTGTGTTAGAGGTGTACCTCCACCTCTCAGCCAAAGCCTGAAAAAACGATGAATCCCAGGTATATTCGAAGAGAGAAAGAAATACCGCATGATAGATGCCCGCTCTCTCAAGAACAACTCTCTCCCTCTGCAATGTAAACCTCGCCCAGTCGACCAGACCTGCCTCCCCCCCCAAGATGCCCGGAGGGAGACACCCGGGAACCCAGGGAAGGGCCCCGGTGCCCACCATGCTCAAGCCCAAAAGATATAGAGAATGCGGTGTCCGATCCGATGAAGTAGGATAAAGGCTGTCACCTAGAAATGAGTGAAAATCATGCTGCCGCAATATGGGTCCAACCCGCTGAGAAACACCCACTCTCAAGGTAGTCTCTGGTGTCCAATCAGTAGGATCGCCGGGGAATCTCCCTCTCACAGGAAAAGGGCCCACTGGCAAGGGGTCATGTATAGTAAAGGAAATCCCTACAACAAGGAGAAACCTTGTTAAAACTCTGTCACATTACCATGCAAATACAAATACGGAAGAGATACGGAAACGTGTACCTTGATCACGAGACATGACTGGAGATGACGGTCAAACCAGTCTCTGAGCGGTAATGCCAACCTAAACTTCAGACAGTTGTAAGTGAGTACAGAGATCAGGGTCCGAAATGACCTTAAACTAAACCAACGGTCTGAAATGACCTTAAACCACAACCATGGTCCGAAAAGACTTTAAACTACACCAACAGTCCGAGGAGACTTTAAACTACAGCTAAAACCAACCCTGTTTAGCCAAAGGCCCCAAAGAGAAGCACACGAGACAAACTGGATCAAAACCCGAGGTTATGCCTACAACTAGAAGGCCATTTTATCTAAACCCTCAATTTTGCAAACTACCTGCATGGCTCCTGTACTAGATCAGAGATAAAGTTCCCCTGTCTGTAATCCCTCCTCGGTCAGACATGTTTTCCCCAATGAATGTGAGTTTGGAGTACAGTCACTGTCTGAAGCCCCGATGCACAAGCAAGGGACCAATTGCTCAGGCAAACCCCGAAGAACGCACATTCAGCCCTCACCCAACCATGCAAGTGCTAGCAAGATGAGATAAAGATAACGTACCTTTTTGAAGTAGATGTGATCGAAGGAGATGATCAGACCTGCTTTCGAGCAACACCCAATGTGGAGTTCAAATACCTGAGATTCAAACAAGAAAAGCAACTCAGAAAGAATTTCATGAAGTTCGAGAAGGACACTGGGGGCACCTGGCTAAGCTGTGCAATCCTAAGGTCTTCACACCTCACCCAGGTGGGGGGCATTTGTTTGACCCAAAAAAGTTGCTATTTAGACATAACCTGATGAATGGCAATTTTTGGGGACAATTGAAACACCGAGACATGCATGAAACCTTTGAAGCAAACTAAGTGTAGCATGTTAAGATTCTAGGCAGCATTCTACATGCAAAACCATGAATTTTGATGTGTGAAATGTTAAGAAACATCAAGAAATTAATTTTCTACAACTTAAGCAATGCATGGATAGTTTTCTGGGTGCAAACTCATAGTGGTGCCTAGCAAAACACATCCTAAACAGCTCTGGGTGCGAATTGAAGCCGTGTAGTAAAGGTGGGGAGAAGGGGACCCGCAAGTCAGCGACTTGCACCTATTTTCGCTGGATCCACAACATGGATACACTAGGAGCACAGACCCCGAACTACATGCACCGAATTATCAGCCTCTCGGTCCACGGTGCACCGCAACCACGCGAAAACAAGCGCTAGGCGCTGAGTTTAAATTCCAGCGGGGTGACCCCTTCAACCCGCGTGCACCCAGTATACCGTGCACCGTGCACAAGGGAACTCACGGCTTATCCTACACCGAGCTCACCTAGGGAAAAGGAAAGAAAAACAAAGGAGGGGCGCTGTAGCCACAGAGAGAGTGACAAGCGGGCCCCCTTAATCAGCTCTCTCCTCCTTTCTTCTTCCTCTAGCCCGAGCCCCAGTGATTCCTCTAGCTCCGAGTTCGGGGAAATTACTAAACTCTGACCCCAATGCTTACCTAAGATTGATGAGCACTCTTTGTCCCTTTTCTCTGTTGAAAATCAATAAAAGGAGCTCTATCTCTCAAGCCACGGCTTTGGCCGAAAAAAAGAAAGAAGAGGAATTGAAATGGAGAACTCGGGGTACGATAGAAATTAGGTTCTAAGATTTTTAGGGGATGATATTCAAGTCCATGTGATGATATAAAGGCTGCCAATTTGATTTAAAAGGAGCTAATTTTATGGTTGCCATGAACCCGATCTACATTGAGTTTGAGTAATGGTGGCACTGCATATCCAACTGCTTAAACTTTAAATTGGACCCGAGTATATGATAAGGGTATGTTGGCGATGCTCTCTGTCATTATCTTGTGCCTCTAGAGTATATCAAGTGATATGGTGGCAAGGTAAGTCAAAAAACCGACTTGGTGCACCACACCCCAATTATAACAGCTAGTAAATGATTGTTTGGTCCCAGAGACACGTGCCCCTCACTCCAGAAAACATGACAAAGAAAGAAATCCCCTCCCCAGGGTGCTGGAGCATGTGAATAGAAGGTTCTATTCAGAGGTCGGTTAATCAAGGGCTACAAGCCAAGGCAGGGTATCCAAGGCCAATCCAATGGTTGAGATCACTCCAGGAATGAATAGGTGGCATATTAAACCCATATTGGATAATATTCTACCAACAAGGCATCTGAAAATGAGAGAATTGATCCAGGCCCTTGATCAAACACCTGGTGGGCATAGCAAAAGACACATCAGCAGCTTCCAATTCGAAAAACCTAATTTTGCCCATTATAAGGCACCCCAATTAGACAGCAAACACACACTTCATCTTCTCCAGAGAGTTTTGAGCAAGAAACAAGAGAGAAAACCCCATTTTTACACCAAGGCTAGGTTAGAAATTTGAAGTTTTCAAGCAAGTTCAAAGAGGTAATTAATACCTATGCAATGTAGAGCTCTAAATGAGCAAAGTTCTGTAAATATTCTGCTTTGATTCGAAATAAAGAAGGTTTTTTGATAGTTTTCTTGTTTGTTCTTCATTATTTTGGTTTTATCTCTCATCTCTTCTTCTTTTATTCTATTTCTAAACCTTCAAAAATCATGAATGTGAGAGTTGCATAGTTTCTAGTTCATCATAGGATGAACAAAAAATGAAATATGCAACTTGATGATCAAACAAAAATATTTTTTTCTCTTTTTAATTCCTTTCTTTGCATCTCTCATGAAATAATAATGAAAAAGATATAAAAATGTGATTCTTCTTACCTTTTTCTTTATTTTGCATAAATATATATATTAAATATATATATGAGTATTAATATGTATATATTTTAATATTTTATCATCTCTTTTACTTGGAGCTTATGAAATAAAAAAATATAAAGTTTTAGTATTTGATATTTTCTTTTTCTTTCTTAAACTCTTTTAATTTCTTCTAAAAATAATTAAATAGTAGAAGTATGAGGGTTGAGCCATGAGGTCTCCCTTCATATGAAAACTATATTAATTATTTTGTGAAGATATTAAAAGAATAATAAAGTGACAACAAAAAAAATTAAACACAAGAGGTAGTAGGGTTGAGCCATGAGGTCTCCCCTATTATTCTCTCAACCTAAATGATCAAAGGGTCCATTTGTGCAAAGGGATTAATTTAGTCAATAATTAATGCATTTATGTGCATGAATATTGGCAAGAATTAAAAACTATGTGCAAATGGGGGAGAAATTGAAGTTTAAAGCATTAGATGACATTAGCTTTGGCTATGATATGTCATTTGTGCTTTAAACTTGTGATATTTCAATGACCATCCCTCTTTGGATCCATTTGTGTATGGAAGAATATTTGATTTCCTAAGCCAATATGCTAAAAGAAATCAAATATTTTTAATATATGCAAATGATGGAAGATGGAAGGTTTGAAGTGTAAACAAATGACAAGTTGGATGTTTACATCTCTAAACCTAAGGAAATCTTAATGACATGCTCTTCAAAAAAAAATATCAAAAATATGATTTTAAACAAAATCAGGGACTTCTTTGCATAAAACCACATTTTGGCAGATTTTTGGTGCTATTTTCGGGATTTTTGGAATTCTTCATTTACTTTTGATCATTGGTACCAAAGATATAGCAATCAAGGCTATGAAAGTCCATAAAAATGATGTTCAATTCATGAAATTAATTGTAAATACTTTAAAACAGCCCCTAGTACTCTCTGGAACAGTAAACCAAAATTACATCACAAGACATGCACCAATGATACAATAAAAACACTCAAAATTGCCGAAATGACCTTCTCTGGTAAACAGTACCTTCTAGACCGGTACAGGTACCAAAATAAAAAATGGACTTCACCAATGGATAGAGGACTTCAAAACACACAAAATGGACTCCAAGTTTGCACTTTTCTGATTATCTTTCGATTTTATACGAATTTTCAAAGTTCAGATTCAGAAAATAGAAAAACAGCATTTTAATAAAAAGGGGCTGCTGTTAGAAAATAGGCAGTTTCGAATAACAGAAAAAATCAAAATATAAAACAAATATCATAATTAGGTAGAGTATTTAAAAACACACAAAATGGACATAAAGATCATATTTTTCTGACCCTTTTTCAAGAAGATATGAATTTTTAAAGTTTAATTGTTGAAACACAAGTAGAAAATGAATAAAACAGCAGCACGAATCTTGAAGCAACCTGAAGCCCTTCATCTTGGCGCCAATGATGTTTTGAATGACAGCACGGATTTTAAAGTCCAGATCACACATCAAATGGCCAGCACGAATCCTGAAGCTCAGCCCACCTCTTAAAACCCAAAAAACCGAATCTTGAAGCCTAGAAAATAAATAAAATTACAAATTAATTGTCCATTTTACAAAAGACCCCCTCTAACTTTCTAAAATTTGCAGCGAAGCCCCCTGCAAGTTTACAAAAAGGTCCCTGACAGCACAAAACTCTTCCAAATAAGCCCCTAAAAGCCCAAATTTCACATAAAACCCTGTCTAAAACCCGAATTAAAAACCCAGACCCCTCCAGCTTTGTACATATGCCCCTAGAAAATATAAATGTTCACGAATAAGTCCTTTTTGGCCATAACTTCTTCATTTTAAGTCCGAATCGACTCAAACCACCTCCAAACGAACCCAAATTGAATCCTCTACCTTTCTAAGCCAAAATTGAACATGTCCAGACGTTAACCAGACCCTGAAATGACGAAAATACCCTTTTCCTTCATATTTCAATCACTTTCTCTTGAATAAAAAAATATAAATAAAGTGTAAATACATTTTTCTCAAGCGCAAATATGTTTTGTAAATAAATAAAAATATGTAATAAAGGTATTTTAACGATAATCATTACACCCCATGCATGCACATTAATTAAGTACCTAAAGCAATGGTAAATCAAAGAAAAAACACGAAAAACCAAGTACATGAGTTTTCCCCTTTAGCCCTTTTATTCAATTCACAACAAATAGGCATAAATCCTGGAATGAACGAGGTATTCAGTATGGCTTCGGAGGGTCATCTGATGTAATTAACAGCGGGGGCTTGCGCCCGCTGGGAGTTAAACGTCCCCACAATCATTAAACTCTCTCGATAGACCGATCACGAATCGTAGGTCTGTCGAGGGTGAACCAGAAGGAATAGCAGGGAGAAAGAAACGAATGTCTCGAGACATTTAAATACACATGCACACGTCTTCCCATACCAACAGCTGTGCAACTTTCTGCGCCCTACAGGTTTTGGCACGCCCGGTGGGACATTCTCCTCCTCACAGGTTCGGGATCCGATACGAAGGTAAAAGGAACGTACTCAAGTAGCCAATGACTTCGTAACACTCAACAACGAGTTATTGGACCGCTTGGGTTATGTCATTTCCTTTTACATCCGATATCGACGCCTATGGATTGAATAATGGGGCTAACACTCATGTATGAATTTACATATGAAAATTGACTAATGAAATATTGAGTTTGCTTGTTTGCAGGAATGGCTTACACCGCAACCAACGCCCGCTCGTTTGCTCAAGTTACCAGCCTCCCTGCTGGTGAGGAGGTGGTCTATTTTGGGACTTTTGCAGTCCCCGTCAACGAAGTTAGGGCGTTCGAGGCCCCTGTTCCTGCTCTGATGAATGAGCAACTGTCCCTCGGGTCTGTCACCGAGGAGGAAATCGAAGATGATGAGGAAGCTTGCTACTTTCTCACCCCCAAAGGAATGGACGGCAGGACGTTCATTCCACTCTCCATGTCACACCCCGCAGCCCAACGAGGCGCGACAGGTGGTCTCCCTGCCGTAGACATACGGTTTCCCGTATGCCTACTAGGCAATTACGATAATATAGTAAATGAAAACATAAACAAACCAACAAGCAAATAACATAAATCCCAACTAGTCAGGTAATGTCATACAAAACCCGTATCTCGATGGATACGTACCACAAAAGTGACATAGAGACTACATATGTATATCAACAAAACCTAACTATATACATAATCTCTCATGTCAACATACCAGACCAACTACGCAGCGGAATGACCAGGCCTACCGACCTCGTGTCTCTCTCTGATCAGCTGAACCCGGACCTGAAAAGGTAATCCAAAGAGGGGGTGAGAAATAAATTTCTCAGTGCGATAAATTTGCCACGTTTCGCTCCTGGACTTGCAATCACAGATTATATCCAAAAGTAAAGTACAAATAAAGCTCAGAACAGTTCATAATGATATATATAAACATGCACACATCAACCGACATCAATAAGCCAAATGAAATCCAACTCAGGAATTGCCAAATCGAAATTCAATCACACAATATTTGGTTTAACTCGAACTCAGAATATCTGGTAGTTATAGGTTTAACCGTTTAAATAAAAGTCTGGTTCCATTTCATATCCGGAAAAATTCATATAAAGCCAAATGTCAGTACAACCGCATTCACCCCCTGGGTAATGCCTCCGATACATATTAAAACCAATCGACCATTCCAAACGCATTCACCCCCTGGGTAATGCCATCCGATACACAAGTCACATATATTCCAATTCATTGTACAACGTCACTTACCCCTCATCCTAACCGGTACTAGGAACTGCTGAGGGCCAGACAAACTAAAGCTTTAGAATACTGGGTCGTCAAAGTCCTTGCAAAGACTTTGACAAATCCAAACACACCCCCTGGGTGTCGTCGCCACGGTGGGGGACGGTAATGCCATATCCACCAACCAATGGTGATATAAATCACGGTGACTTTAAATTCCAAATCAGATCATTTAGATCGATACACAAATAACCACCATACCAGCATGCAGATCAATCAGATATGCAATTCGAGTTTCCATTAATTAGGGCAATGCAATGCATATGCAACAATCCGATAATGCAATTCAACCAATAATCAACATGTCAATCGAAACACAGTTTAATTCTGAATATAAACTATCAAACAAGTCCAGAAACCCCGCACCTGAGTATATAGCACGCTCGTCTAAAGATCAGGCGTCTCGAACGATCCCGAGATCCGATGCCTCGTAGGTCTACCACCTAATTAACCGTTTAGGTTTGATTAAAATAACCGATTGGTGTTCCTTAGGTTAAATCATGTTAAATTAGGTTAAACATGATTTAATACTCGTATTCGGGTCCTAATGGTATAGGATCAAGTCATGGTTCAATCAATTTGGTTTAAACAACTCAAATACACAATTTTCTGATTTTCAGAAGGTTATTGCGGCCCGGAATGAATCTATTGCGACCCGCAGACTAATTTTCCAGAGAGTTGGCAATTCTGCATTTTCATTGCGGCCCGCAAAGGATCCCATTTCGGTCCGCAACCACTACACTGCACAGCCCAAAAATTCGGTTAAGTCCCTTACCTCTTGCGGCCCGCAATGATTTGGTTTCGGTCCGCAATAAAGTACACAGAGGCTTGGTTTTTCAGGCTTAATTTGATTCGTTTCGATCGGGTTTCGATACGGTTAACCGTTGTTACTTGTTCTCGGTTCAGAAGGTATATCACAACCAAGTTATCGAGAATCGACACCATTTAAACCCTATTTTCAATTGGTATGAAATTTGATATTGATCACTCAAAAGAGAGCAATGTTTCTTTTAATATTTATAAACTCGTAAATGCTATCGGTTCGGACTGCAAGCGCACAATCCTTATCGAGTAGTATATGCGAGGTCGATCCACAGGGAATATTGGTTCAGTGTCTTGAGCGATCGAATCACAACCTTTCGAAAGGCTAGACGAAATCTGAAATTTGAAAGAGTTTTGTTGATCAATGTAAATTAGGAAGCAATTAAAAGTAATTAAAATAAAGATAGAGATGAGAATTCCTAGGGTTTCGGCACACCGTTGCCACTCAATCCGTCTTGACAATATATTCCTGTTGCGTCTGATTTCCTGTTGTTGTTTTATGAAAGATAACTACATAGGTCACTGCGATTTATGTTACGCCAGAATGACAGATCTTTCATCGAGACTCTACTCAGGACAATGCGATTTATCTTACGCAACTATCGGGTCTCTTATCTCCCAAATTACTACACAGATCACTGCGATTTACCTTACGCAAATGATGGAATTTGGTCATGCGTTTTGTTGTTCTGGTTTATGGCTTCCCCGCGAAGGTTTTCTTCACATAAACCTAATAGATCTCAACGAGGCTAACTCATCCAAATAGTTCTTTCGAGTTATTAAAGTGTAGGGCGCAGAAAGTTGCACAGCTGGTGTGGAAGATGTGTGCATGTGTTTTTAAAATGTCTCAGGGTTCAATGCCCTCGGTTTTCAATACATGGAGAGAACATCGAACTTGAAACATTCATTTCTTTCTGCTGTTCCTTCTGGTTCACCCTCGACAGACCTACTGTTCATAATCAGTCTATCGAGAGAGTTTAATGATTGTGGGGACGTTTAACTCCCAGCGAGCGCAAGCCCCCGCTGTTAATTACATCAGTTGACCCTTCCAAGCCATACTGAACACCTCGTCCATTCCGGGATTTGTGCCTATTTTATGTGAATTGAATAAAGGGGCTAAAAGGGGACTCATGCATAGATTCTGGTATTGATTTGGTTTTCTATGTATTTTGGTACATGCGTGTGTGATTTCTCACTAGAATTATATTTTTTTGAAATAAGATTTTGAATATTTGAGAGATTTATACACATTGTTTGTTTATATTTGAATTATGACATATTTATATACATTTTGTTGATTATTTAAGAAATGAAATCATTTAATTTTGAAGAAAGGGTATTTTGGTCATTTCAGGATTTGGCTAACGCTTGGACATATTCAATTTTGATTTGGAGACATGAAGAATTCAATTTGGGTTCATCTGGGGGTGGTTTGAGTCAATTTGGACTTGAAACGAAGAAGTTATGGCCAAAAAGGATTGAAAAGGGCTTGTCTGTGAAGTTTTTGTTCTTCTAGGGGCCTATTTGTAAACTTTCAATGGCTTATCTGCTAATTTTAAGTAAGTAGAGGGGTTTATAGGCAAAAGGGACATCTTTTAAGCATTTATGGGCTTTAAGATTCGTGCTGGGTCTTCAGGTTTGGATATTAGGCTTTTGAGATGTGCACTGAGCCTCGGATTTAAATCATTGGATTTTGAGATTGGGCTTTTAGCATCAACGAGTGCATTAGGCCATCAATCAGTGTGCAGGGGCTTGGATCTTTAGCATATGGACTTTAAGATTCGCACTAGTTCATCTCAGATTATTTAAATGAAGTGACATGTGGGCTCCCCTCTGTCAGAGGCCCGTTGATCCATGAATTTGAATGTGAACCTTTGGATCTTTCCTTTTGCTTTAAGATCCGTATATGTGCCTCAAAACTCGTGCTAGCCAACTGACAAGCTAGGGTTCATGTACGATGAACTGGGTCCGGTCGATCTCGGCCACGGCGGCACCGACCAAGGGCAGGGTTGTGGTCGTCTCATCACCAGAAATCCATTGATGCTATCGTCGACGGCTGGAGATCGCTGGAGACGACGGCCTGGGACTGAGAAACGATTATCGGTACCGATAAGCTACTGAATCAATTTCCTTCGGTTTTCTCATGATTTTCTTCAGTAACCTGATCATTGACATCATACGAATGCATAAAAGCGATTAGGGACATCAATTGCACATTTGATTCGATTTTAGTCATGAAATGGGTTTTCACCTCTCGGTTTCAGTACCGATTGGTACCTATGGCTGGTACAGAGGTTTTGGGATCAATTCAAGTATCTAGAAGACTTGGTTTCAGTTACTTTGAAGTGATCTAGACACAACATGGGCATCAATTTGACTAAAATCGAATTTCAGGTCAGAGACAGTATAGAAGTTCATACTGTCATATCCTTTTGATTCATTTTCTTGCGAATTTTGTACACAAGTTATGAATTTTCTTTCACAGAATCATGGAGGGATGTGTGAAGAACATTTGTATCAATTTTTACCATTTTAGGATATTTATTTGTATTTTAATGATTTAATTTCAGAGGAGGGGTAGAAATGTTCTTGTGCGGCTATAGTTTTATATTTTTTTTTTATTTGATTAACTTTGAAATTAAATTCAGAGCTGAATACAAATCCAATTCATTCAAGTTTGGTGTCTATCCTGATTGGCTTGAAGTCTAGTTTCTGAATATTCAATTTATTTGGCATTTCAACCCTTTTAGGGGTCTCACACTGGCAATGCAACTGCCAGGGGTCAGATGTTCATTTTTAGGCTTTTTGATCTGATTTCTCATGAATTTAGTACATGAGAGGTGATTTTTGTTCCACAGACCCAAAGATATATGTATAAAGGACTTCTGTATCAAATTCCAGGATTTTCTGAGCATTATTTCTCAGCTTAAAGGCTTGTATAACATGAGGGGCATACTTGGTAAATCTGACAGAAAATTCAGCAATTTACATTTTTAAAACCTGAACTTCAGAGATCAATATCTCCCTGTAGGAAAATCCAAATAATACAAACTTTGGGTCTATCTCATGTGATTTTTCATTCTCTACATGATGGTGTATTTATTTTTGTCATTTGGAAATCAGAGCAGTCCAGACTTGCTGATTTACCAGCAGAGGTCATATTAGGGCATTTCAATATACTACATTGCTTCAACAATGTTTTTTTTATGCAATGTACTGCTGAGTATGGACTTGGCAT
This sequence comes from Carex parvula, assembly GCA_025461045.1. Lineage (NCBI taxonomy): Eukaryota > Viridiplantae > Streptophyta > Magnoliopsida > Poales > Cyperaceae > Carex > Carex parvula. The sequence goes on along the minus strand of JAJGRW010001187.1, from coordinate 154,645 downwards.
GTTACCAGAGGTCACCAGATGAGATTATACACATAGGCATTGGCCTAGTTGATCATTTGGACATGTTTTAAGGCCTTAAACCACTGTTTTTATGTACCAGTAGTGTATATAAGAAGATCAAAGTCTCATAGCTCATCAAATTATCATTTTAAAATTATTTCAAAAACTGCCAGAGCATGGCATTTATGCAGGGAGGCCCCTGGAATTGTCAAAATTGTGCAGTATGTGATCTTTCACTTGGTTATTGGGCATATCACTAAGATGTCATTGGAAGAAGAATACAAATGACAATAATGCAGCTGTAGCTGCTATCTATTTGCATCTTAGTCCTCTTTCTTTCATCATATTTATGTATAGCAACTTAATCCCTTTAGATAGTGTTACATAGTACACCTCTATGCATAAAGGGCTAAGTATCAACACATATAACATGAGCCCTTGGGTCATTTGAAGGAGATAAAAGGGGAAGCCAGCTGGCTCAACCCTTTCATCCCTTGTGCATATTATTTTTTTTCACTTTTAATTCTCCTTAATTCTTTACTAAAACAATTAAATGACTCTAATATGATGGGAGACCAGCTGGCTCAACCTTCATATTTTCATCATTAAATCACTTTAAAAAGGATTAAAGAGGTATATTTGAAGGCAGAACACAAAAGAAAGGAAAATATCAAAGTTTTGTAATTTTTCTTTTTATGCATATATTTCTATTATGTGCTAAAATAGTAATAAATCATAATGAGCAAAAGTAAAACCTCTTATCTAAAGAAAATTGGTGAATTTTGCTGTTAAAACAGAAATATTTTATTTATTTTATTTATTTTATATATATTTATGTATATATTTTTTTTTATTTAAAGGCAATAAAGGAAACTCCTTTTTTTTTATTGATCATTAGGCCAACATATGCTTAACTCATCATCAAGCAAGCTTTAAGCATCACATAGCCTTCACAGATTTATTAATCTAGAAGCCACAAGCAAGAAGGAAGGGAAAGAAAGAAAAATCAACGGAAAACCGAAATAGTCAAAGAAAGAAAGAAATTAAAAGAAAAGAAGAAATAAAGCTCCAATATCATGCATGTGGTTTATTTAGAAATGAAGGCAGAGACCGAAAGAGGAGAAAGAAAGTTCAAAATATGTTTATACGTGTATATATATTTTTCTAAAGTCAATCTTAATAGTGCTTCTTCTTTTTTTACTGTGCATATATATATATTTTTGCTTAGAACCTTTTTAACACGATATTTAGTTATCATGCAAAAAGATTTATTTTTCTCAAATAGCTTCATACCTTCAACTCATTTGTATGAGTTTGGGCATTCATCTACTTATCACAGGAAGCAAAAGAAAAGGGAATGAAAAATAAGAAGAAAATCCGAAATATTCAAAAAGAAGAAAAAGATCAAATATAGAAAGGAAACTTATTTCATTGATTCATGATCATAATACATGAGAAATCAAGCTCTCTAAAACTTCTACATTGCATCATCTAATCTATACTTATTTCTATATTTTCGGATCTTGGCAGAGAAGGGGTTTTGAGAAGAAGAGCTTAAGAAGATATTTTTGGGTAGTTTCGGCCTTTACTCTCTGTTGTGTGTCTGGTTGGTTTCGGCTCTCTATTGTGTTCTTAGGTGCTAGATTTTACGGCTGTCTTTTCTTCATTGCTTGGAGTTTCTTATATAGGCAGAGGCATGGGAGCCTTTAGGGTTTAGGGTATAATATGTGGCATCATCTTGTCCATCCATTTCTCATTTAATCGGACGGCTGTGGTTTGAAGCACAGAGGAGGCAAACGGCATCTTGCAGGCGCCAGCTATGGTCCTTGCATTTTGTTCTCTTCTGCTCAACGGTTTGGGAGAGAAGAGTTCCTTCGGGTCACATGGACTTGTTTCTTGTAGACCACGCATAGCATTGTTCAAGGTCTTTGTAGAACAGGTTTAGATAACAATGAGATTTGTTGCCTTTTGCCGACTCAGATTTTTGTTCGGGCCAAGGATGTTTCGGCAGGCCCACCTCTTCATTTCTTTCGGCTGGGAGCACATTTAATCAATCACCTTTTTTTTTAGTTCGGCCCAGTTATTGACTTATTTGATTTAAGCCCATGCAGTAAGCAAGCCCGAATTAAATCTGGACTTGTTAATCTTTCGTTTGAGTTCGAGTAGAAATTGCTGCCTTATTTCATTTGTTCTATTTAAAGAAATTAAAATGATTAAATCACGGCATTGGCTTATGCCATTTAGAAATCAAGTCACGTAGATCACTTTGCCTTCTCAATTTCTTTTTCTTTAATAGAACTCCCTCCATTTTGCTATTTTAAATGGTGCCCTCCATTTCTTCCATTATTTCTCCTCCATTTAGTCGGTCAATGGTCATCTCCATTTCCCACGTTTTAGCACATTTTATTTAATTCTAAATCCCAATTTTTTTTGGGTCAAACAAATGCCCCCCACCTGGGTGAGGTGTGAAGACCTTAGAATTGAACAGCTTAGCTAGGTGCCCCCAGTGTTCTCCTTAAATTTTATGGAATCCTTTCTAAGTTGCTTTTCTTGTTTGAATCTCAGGTATCTGGGCTCCATATTGGGCATTGAGCTCAGAAGCGGGTCTGATCATCTTCTTCGATCACATCTACTTCAAAAGGTATGTTATCTTTATCTCATCTCGCTAATACTTGCATGGTTGGGTGAGGGCTGAGTATGCATCCTTCAGAGCTTGCCTAAGTACTTAATCCCTTGTCTTTATATTAGGGGACTTTGGCAACTACCATACTCTGCAAACATACTCATGGGAAAACATGTCTAACCGAGGAGGGATTACAGACAGGGAAATTTTATCTCTGATCTAGTACGGGAACCATGCGGGTAACTTGCAAAGTTGAGGGTTTGGATAAGTGAACCTTCTGGTTGTAGGCGTAATCTTGGATTTTGATCCAGTTTGTTTCGTGTGCTTCTCTTTGGGGTCTTTGGCTAAACAGGGTTAGTTTTGGCTGTATCTCGGGGTCTTCCTGGCATATCAGGTTGGGATTTAGTTTTGGTTGTAGTTTAAAGTCTCCTCGGACTGTTGGTGTAGTTTAAGTTCTTCTTAGACCATGGTTCTTCATTGTTTGATTGATCGTGCAGGTGTTCTTTTCACCTGACACAAGCCTATGACGGGCTTTGCATTTTTCCATGGGGAGGTGGGAGCTCGCACCTTTCTTCGCTTTTACGTTCAGTTTGGATTCCTTCTTATCCATTGACGAGGTCGTGGATCCTGAAATCAAAACATTGCAAACCTCGGCAGTATCCAAATCTTGAAGTACTTTATTTGTTGGATGTTCATTTTGCTTTCATCATTATCTTGCCTTTAAGCAAATCCGCATAAGGAATTTGTTAAAGATGTTCACAGAAATGAAATTTAATCATGAAATTTTGGACGTAACTTATAGATTTTGGAAGAACATTTAGGTTATACCTTGGGAAAATTTTATGTTCATCCCACAAAGTATCTTACTCGACGTCCCTTGAATAAAATGCTTAATCAACATGTTTCGTAAATTTTCTTGGATTGAAGGTGTTGAAATTTATCTTTTTCTTTATATATCAATGCTCGAGAAGTTATTCAATTTTACTTGTGGAGTAAACATAACGAGACTCTTCCCTACTCATCCTAGTATTACCACGTAGAATAGGGTGCTATGCATACTCATGACTTAAAACCTTTCCATTGCATGGATACAAACATGGGGTGATGCGTCACGAATGCACCCATGAACTTTATCGGGTCTAAATCAGCGGAGTAGTGTGTCGAGAAAATTACTCCTATATTCTTTCTTTTCATTGTTTATTATTCTCCCCCTTTTTTTTTATTTCTTTTTCACAATTTTTTCCTTTTCTTTTCTTCACTTCTTCTCTTTTTTTTTTTTTATGCGTTTGTGTCCCCCCCTTTTTTTTTGAAATCGAATTATTTTTCCGGGACCAATTTACAAAAAGAAAGATATATCCCAACACCTTTAGTCTTAAGGAGTTTATACAAAATCTATCAAGTAAGCTATTTATATGAGGGACCTCTTTCATTTAATATGGGATTAGCCAAAATCATTCAAAATATCAGAAAATGTTCTTGGAAAATTTTCAAAGTTTGCCCAAATTTTCTTTCAAACTTCATTTTTGCAAACGACTTTCATAATTTTCCATTTGCGAATTGCTTTGTTTTATTTTCTCAGATTAAATTTTCTCTACTGCTTTAGAAATAAAATAAACTGAGAAATTTTAAGGAGAACAAAGGACAAAGTAGTACTCACAATTTTCATTGCCCAATGAATTCGACGTGCTCTCCTCTTGACTCTTTATCTTCCATGCAGAGTCAGATTAGGTTGTAGCATGCGTGCTTAACCTCAGGACCGGAGGAATTCTTGGCTGCCCCCAGGGTGTTCTTGCGGTGGCTACACCTTGTTTGATCATCGTGCCATATGTGTCTCTTTTTGTGATTTTCTTTTTATTTTGGAATTGAACTTTCTAAGTTTTCTCCAATCGGGTTCTAAGCGATCAAATAAACTTATTGGCTCGATTCTTTCCTTTATTTTTCTTCTTTCTCTTTTTGTCTACGAGTTCTTCAAGTCTTCTCCAATCGGGTTCTAAGCGATCGGATAAACTTGCCTAACTCGTTTTTTCTCCTGAACTTTTCAAGTCTTCTCCAATCGGGCTCTAAGCGACCAGATGTACTTGTAGAGTCAGGGCTTAATCCTGAATCTCCTGAATCTCCCCCATCGGGCTCTAAGCGACAAGGCATCTTCGTTGGACTCAAGTTGTACCTTAAGCCTTCTGCGTCTATTCAATCGGGTTCTAAGCGATCAAACGTCTTCAGTTGGCTTGGGTTCGGTTTTCTGTTCTCGTAATTCACACGCCGCTCCCGCAAAAAGGCTACCGGCGATATGGAGACCCGTTAAGGTCGAACATTCACTCATGCTGCCCACACAAAAGAGGCTACCCCAGCATGTATGACTGCGTAAAAACCGTCCCACTTAGGGGTGACAACGGTCATACGGGACCCGTTAAGGTCTGATTCTCACACACAATAGCCCCACAAAAAAGGCTACCCCGACATGTGTGACTATGTAAAACCGTTCTGCTCAGAGGCTTCATTGGTCATACGGAACCCGTTAAGGTCGAATCTTCATCCACGCTGCCCACACAAAAGAGGCGACCCCAGCATGTATGACTGCGTAAAAACCGTCCCACTTAGAGGGTGACAACGGTCATACGGGACCCGTTAAGGTCGAACATTCACTCATGCTGCCCACACAAAAGAGGCGACCCCAGCATGTATGACTGCGTAAAAACCGTCCCACTTAGGGGTGACAACGGTCATACGGGACCCGTTAAGGTCTGATTCTCACACACAATAGCCTCACAAAAAAGGCTACCCCGACATGTGTGACTATGTAAAACCGTTCTGCTCAGAGGCTTCACTGGTCATACGGAACCCGTTAAGGTCGAATCTTCATCCATGCTGCCCACACAAAAGAGGCGACCCCAGCATGTATGACTGCGTAAAAACCGTCCCACTTAGGGGTGACAACGGTCATACGGGACCCGTTAAGGTCGAACATTCACTCATGCTGCCCACACAAAAGAGGCGACCCCAGCATGTATGACTGCGTAAAAACCGTCCCACTTAGGGGTGACAACGGTCATACGGGACCCGTTAAGGTCGAACATTCACTCATGCTGCCCACACAAAAGAGGCGACCCCAGCATGTATGACTACGTAAAAACCGTCCCACTTAGGGGTGACAACGGTCATACGGGACCCGTTAAGGTCTGATTCTCACACACAATAGCCCCACAAAAAAGGCTACCCCAACATGTGTGACTATGTAAAACCGTTCTGCTCAGAGGCTTCATTGGTCATACGGAACCCGTTAAGGTCGAATCTTCATTCATGTTCATGTGCCGCCTCCCACAAAAAGGCTACTGGCGATATGGAGACCCGTAAGGTCGAATTTTTCATTCATGTTCATGTGCCGCTCCCACAAAAGGGCTATGGCGATATGGAGACCCGTGTAAGGTCGAATTTCATTCATGATTCATGCGCCGCTCCACAAAAGGGCTACTGGCCGATATGAGACCGTCTCCTGCTACTTCTGCGGCTCTCCCACAAGGCTACCGGCTGATATGGAGACCCGTTAAGGGCGATTCATGCATTCATGCCATGCGCCGTCCCGGACAAGGACTATCGGCGATATGGAGACCCGTTCAAGGTCGAATTCTTCATTCATGCTCATGCGACGCTCCAGTAAAAAGACATCGGCGATATGGAGAGCCCCGTTAAGGTCGAATTCTTCATTCATGCCTCATGCGCCGCTCCCACAAAAAGGCTACCGGCGATATGGAGACTTTGTAGAACCGTTCTGCTCTAGAGGCTTCATTGGTCATACGGAACCCGTTAAGGTTAGATGTTCATGCATCTCCATGAGATCGATGCTGATATAGTGAAGCGACGCTTCTCTTACGAGTGAAGCTTAGCTTGCTTGTCATAGGTTTCATTCTGGTGCTTGAAAGGTATTCTCTTGTTTTGGGTTCAGCTGTCACCCATGGGACGTATATCAACAGGGTATGCCAAATCATGCTTGGTTTTTAGGGTATTCGCTTGTCATTCATGGGATTTTGGGGTGTTTACTTGCCAAACTATGGGCTTTAGTCTTTGGAGTCAAGGGTTCTTATTCTTAAACTCTAGTTTGGGTTAGTGGCCCGTGAGGCGTTGACCTGTAGGTATATCATTCATGGGTGTTGACTTGACTTGAGGCTTGCTTCTGCGGAGATTGGTTTGGTGAGAACCCGATTAGGGTTATTGCCTTTGGGCTCTCGGTTTCCTTCATTTTGGGCCATAATATTTGTTTTAGTGCTCACGTGGCCTAGGCACAACATCAAAGCCTTATTTTGTTCGGCACAAATATATAAAGCCTGCTCGTCATTTTAGATAACTGGCTAGACGAGCGTACCAGTGACAATTGTTTTAAAGGGCACAATCTTGACAAAGCCCATTCTATGCGTGAGGCTTTCTTTGTGGGCCTTACATCTCTCCACTCTTTTTATACTTATGGTGGACTTAGGTGCATGCTATGCACCTGTTTGGAGGTGATACCTTACTCACTCCTCTCGTGCCTTCTTGAATAGCCTATATGGCATCAATCCTTAGGCGAGGGGTATCGCAGGGAAATGCGAATACCATTGTTTTGAAAACTTTGTTTTAAAAGAAATTTTGTGCCTTCAGAATTTAAATAGTCTAAACGACCACTTTCTTTAGTCTTTTGATTTTATTTGAGATATCATCATTAGGCACTCCATTGTTTAAAGGACAATGAAGAAACCTTGTCTTTTCTTTTTTCGAACTGGGAGGAAAGACAAAACCAGTAATAGTTGTTTCAAATGGGCACAACACCAAAGCCCATATTTTGTTCAAAGTATAAAATATAAAACTTGTTTGTCCATATTCAGAACTGGCTGGACAAACTTTGCCAGTGTTAATTGTTTAAGGGTACAAACTTAACAAAACCCATTTTGTGGCGAGAGGCCTTTATGGATTTTGTGGATAGTTGGGGGACCTTACTTTTCGCTTGAGACAATTTCACTCATGTAGTGGTTTTGGTCCTTTTATTCGTAGAGGTTTTCGCTTATGCATAATCATTGGGATATTTTATTTATGGATATTGAAATTTAGGTTTTATTGGAACTTTGGATATTTATGGAGTCTTGTTTGGAACATTTTATTCGTGGATATTAGACTTTAGGTTTTATTGGAATTTTGAATATTTTGTGGAGTTGTTGATCTCGAAGTTTTGGAGATCGTGAGGTAGGACTTGAAGAGAAGATTTTGTTTGACTTATGTCTCTTCTTGGCTTTGTGCTTTCAAATTTGAGTAGAAAGTCTAGCCATAGACCTTGGTTTTGATACAAGCCCGTATTGGGTGCTGATTTACATGGAAGGTCTAACCATGGACCTTGGTTTTAATGCGAGCCCATGTTGGACGCAGATTTGAACAAGAGGCTTGAACATGGGCCTTGGTTTTGAAGTGAGCCCGCGTTGGGCGTTGTCTTGGATGAAAGGCCTAACCATGGGCCTTGGTTTTAATAGGAATCCACCTTGGGTGCTGGTTTGGTAGAAGGCTTGATCATGTGCCTTATTTTAATGAAAGTCCCTCTTCTGGGCATAAGTCTTTGAGAGGCCTCACTACAAGCTTTGGTCTGATGGAAACCCGATTGATGGGTTTGGATTTGCATAGAGCCTCCTGATTCATGGATTTGGATTCGAAGAAAGCCTCCTACGCGCGTAAGCTTAGGAGGCTCGGCCATGGGACTTGAAAATTTTTCTTTTGCTGATACCGATTCGACGAGAACTCGTCTGATGGGTATTGATTTGATGGAAACCCAATGGAAAGAAAGCCTAACCATTGGCTTCGAACTTGATGGGGCCTCCCATGGGCATGAGTCTTTGAAAAGCCTGACCATAGGCTTTGATTTTAACGGAAGCCTCCTATGGGCATAGGTTTGAACAAGGCCTATTCACGGCCTTTAGTCTGGATAGAGCCTTTCGTGGGCATAAGGGTTGAAGAAAGCTTGATCATGGCCTTCGGTTTGAACAAAGCCTAGTTGTGGGTTTTAATTGGAATGGAGCCTTTTATCGGCATAAGGTTTGAGAACATCTAACCAGGACTTCGATTTGACAAGAGCCAATTGATGCATCATTATGCTACTTCCTTGAGGACTTTGATTTATGACTTTCGCCCTTCTTCTTTTTGGACTTGAAGGCTTGTTTCTTCTTTTCTTCCTTCTTTGTATTTCCTTTCATTCTCTTCAGCTTCAATATAGCGCTTGCAAGGCGTATAATAACAATCGAAGGATCTTTCATCATTTTTAGGTTCTATTTTTCTCTCGGTTGTGCACTGCGAAAGAATTTATATGGCATCGATCGCAATTGAAGCCTTTGCTTGCATTGCTTGGTTTGTTTTGGCTATAGTTAGAGCAGATGTTTAGAGCTTTCTTTTGCTCGAACAAACCTTGAATAGACTGTGTTTCATGTGTCTTCGGAGCCTTGTCCAGAGGATGGTTTGATTTGGTTTTGACCATCTAGGCGGAGGAGCACCTCCTTTACGGTTCATCTTACGGTCTTTTTGGTGATCACTTCATAAGGCCACTTCTAAGTTGGCATGGATAGCCTTTCTTTGTATTTTGTTTAGGTCGCATGTAGGTGCCCCAATATTCCTATAATCTTGTACGGGAATGAACTTGGCATCATAGAACCCGACATTGGACTCTTCATACCCGAGACCTCGAGTATTCTTTGTTTTCTCATCAGGACCTATGATCATATTGTCGCGATGAGTCAACATTTTTCCAAATTGCTTCACCCTAAAACTGGTTATTAACATTGGGTTCATGGTTTCAAGGATCTTGATTAACCTCTCTTGGTGTGAGGTCTTTGAAATGGTCTTTGGGTATTCGCTCGATCATCAAAGAGGATTGACCCGGTTCTTCTTCATCTTCTGAAGGGATTATGTAGGATGGGAGGATCCCACTTTCATCTGCATTTCCTATTGAGGAAGAGTCAGTATCTGTTCTGTACAGCACAGGTCTCATAACCTGTTGACCCTTTGAATGTTTATTTTTCCTGACGGGTTTATCCAAGAAGTATTTCACGTCTTTCAACCCGATTTCATGTGCTTCGCATGGTTTTATTTCTCCATCGATTTGCTTGACTTCGCCATCCTTCACATATTTCAGGCATTGATGCAAGGTCGAGGGAACGGTATTGTTCTTATGTGGCTATAGGTGACCTATCAAGGCATTGTAGGTCCTTTTGGCATCGATGACATAAACTTCATCCATTCTTGCATATCATCAATTTTGAGAGGCAGGCTGACTGCCCCCATTGGACTTTATCCATTCTTATATATCACCCGTTTTGAAAGGCAGGCTGACTGCCCCCATCAATTACTCCGTTTTATGATTGAAGCCATGGGTGGTGATTTTGTCTTTGACGCAGAACTTTGTGCTCAAAGTGAGACGGTCTAAAGTTCGTTTGGGTATAAGATTGATAGAGGAACCCGGGTCAATTAGCATACGGGTTACTTCCTGGCCTTTACATTCGACCGTGAGAAAGAGTGGTCTATTGTGATCAGCCGTGCTTATGAGCAGTCATCATTGGATGTGATGGACGGGCTTTTATTGCCTACCAGCGTTATTTCTTGCATCTTCTTTTCGGCGAAGTGCACTTGAAATTCTTTTGGGTGTTGGAGTGCGTAAATGAGCACTTCTCTCACCTCAGCGGACATCATCAAGATATCAAACACGCTGACTGCAGCTGGTATTTTTCTAAGCTGAGCGAGGACATTGTAATCTTGCACCATATATTTTCTAGGCGCTGGTTCATTTTGTACAGCGGGTTCTTTTCCCTTTGCCTTAGCTTTTGACCTTCCAACCTCATCTTCTTGTGGTGGTGACGCCCAGGAATATTTGTACCCGAGCGAAGCACAGCTTGGCAATCAGGCTTTTTGGTTTTGACAAAGACAACTTCACCGTTATCTGAGTCATTCGAGGAACTTCCTCCATAGACAACCACATTGTACATTTCATGGTCATCATCATTGTTTTCTTCTTCTTAAGGGGTTTTACTCGTTTCCCCTTTTTCGGTTTTGAGGTCCAACATTACGACCAATACATCTTCTGTTAAGAAGTCTAAGAGGGTTAACGGTAGCGGAGTACCTTGCTTGTGATCCTCTAAGGCTTGTATGTGCTTCTGAATTTCAGAAGGTGTAGGTAGCTCTATTGATTTGGGCGACTTCTTGCCTTTTTGGCTGCCGTTCTTATTTGGCTTGCGATGGATGACCCGTTTTGGGGGCCTTGGCATTGTGGGGTTTAAGTTGCTGTCCATTTGACTTGAGGCTCTTTCAGGAGCTGTCTCAGCAACTTTTTAGTCTTCTTGGAGAGGTGGAATTCTCATATCTTATTCGCGGGATTTTCAACCCTCTTTTCTTCCACTACCTCGATATGCGAGACAACATTAACTTGCTCGTGAGGTGCGGGTTGTTGCATGGCACTTGGCGCTAACTGCAAACGACCCTCTCGTATTCTTCTTTCTATTAGGTCTTTAAAGACCCAACAGTCTTCTATTTTATGACTTATCTCCCTATGATATGGGCAATAGTTAGGGTGATCAACCTTATCTGCCTGATCGGGGCGTTTGCTTGGAGGCAATTGCATACCATCTTCCAAGACTTGCTTGAATATTTTAGCCGTTTTCTCCTTCTTGAAAGAGTACTTCTTATTCTTTCGTTCTCCTAAAGGTTTGGAGTAACGACTGTTTTGGTTACCGCGAGGAACCGGCTAAGTAGGATGGCTATCAACTTGCCTCGCCTCCTCGTCGAAAGAATCAGAATCCCTGTTCTCATTTTTGTTGGCTTTATTAGTTTTGACAGCATATACTGTCTTTGATTCCCTTTTCTTTGGGAAGTCTCTCTTTAGTTTGAAAGAGACCGCTGACTTCTCTTCTATATCCGTTTGATCCAATCTGGATACGGTGTCTACCAGATCTTGATAGCTATTAGGATTAGTGACGATTAACATCTGCCTCATTTTACCAGATGTACTTCTTATGAGCAAGTCAACTGCCTCCCTTTCGGGTATAGTATGGCTCGACTTGATGCTCATATTTCTCCATCGGTTGATATATGCTAGGAGATTTTGTTTGGCCCTTGTTTGGCCCATGCTAAATCAGCAAGCCTTACAGGACTACTCGCGGTGGCGAACCTATTTATGAAGGCACGCGCCATTTGGTCCCAGGATTTTATACTTCCTGGTTTTAAAGAGCAATACCATTGAAATGCCGGTCCTGAAAGACTTCTAGCGAATTGGCGGCAAATGAATGCTTTCTCTCTTGATGAGTCTCCACATTGGATCATTAAGTGGCTGACGTGTTGTTCGGGTACCGTCTCATCTGTTCTGTTTTTCGAGAACTTGGAGAATAAGGGAACAGTGTATGTTGGGGGGTATTTTGGTATATCGAACTCGGGAGGGTATGGTTTCCCTATTCGCAGTGCTTTCTGTTTTGGGGCGATCCCCATTTCTTGTAATTGACTGCTGATCATTTCTTGAGCATCAACCGCAGTAAAGACTGGGGAGGTTTCTCGCCTTTCATCTTCCCAATGTACCCTACGTCTTTCTTGAGGGTTTGGTCTTTCTATCCTTTCAAGCCCGTTCATGGGGCTGGGTCGATTTGATGTTTCTCCTCTTTCGAGTTCGGAGTTAGTGAGGCCCTTCCCTCGAATTTCAGCTATCAACCTTAGTTCCCTTTCATGGGCTTGATGTACCTCAGCCTTAAGATTTTGTATCTCGGCTTGCATTTGGTTGAAGGTGGATAGCATTTGTTCTTGCGTTTGTGCACTGGTTTGACTTTCACTAGCACATAGGGGAGTCGCCGAGACAGTATAGAAGTTACCTAATGCGGGCCCATCCATGTGACCTACATCTGAGCCGCTCGCGTTCTTGGGCTTGGCATTTATGGGAGGAAGGCATGCTGCATCAGACCCTTCCTCGTCGTCACTCGGATTTTCGACGATGGGGTCTTTCCCCTTTTTCACCATGCATACGGTGGGGTTGGAGGGCTCGACAGGATAGTCATCTTCCTCTTCGAGGTCTTCATTAGTGGTTATCATGAAGACTGTCGCTTCTTCTTCTTGTTTTGGGTGTGTTTCAATGACCCTTCGCTTTTTGTGAGTGGCATTTGGCGCCACTATTGTCAAGCTTCCAGTGTTGGAGGGGTGCGGGTATATTCGTGCCCCCAGCCTATCATGTACGCTGGCTGGTTTTCTCAGAATTTGAGGGGTTTGATTCGATCCCTCATTGTTTGAGCTTTGAGAGGTGCTTGCATGCATCTCTCGACGAAGTTTTAGTTTCAGCGAGGTACCATGAGGTGCCCCCAGCCTTGGAGTTGAGAACATTGGTTTTGGTTTTGAGAGGAAGGCACTGTCATGTGCCTTAGGTTTTGAGGCTGGGAATGTCAGCCTCGATTTGATCGAGGGTTGGGCATTATTAGATGCCCCCAGCTTTTGGGCTGGAAACGTCAATCTAGACTTGACGGAAGAGGGTGTAGAGGTTTCTTGCGCCAGATGTACGTAGTAATGATTCCTGCGCTGCTTCAATATGTGAAGCTGTTTGTGGGCCCTATGAATGGCCATAGCAGTGTCATCAACCATTTTGCGGTTGGTGTTCATCTTTTTCGGTTCGTGGATGAATAAGACAGTTTGAGGGACTTCTCCCGCTGCACGTATGTGTGCAGTAGAAGAATTCCTCCTCACTATCCTCAGTGGGGAGAATGAGTTGCTGACGGGAAGGGCTGGTTGAGCCACCAGCTCATCCCGGTAGGCTTGGAGATCTCTTTTCTTGGTGACCGACAGAGGGGTCACGGGAGTTTGGTTGACTTTGGTTATTTTCTTAGGCGCGCGTCTTCTTGCGCGCCTAGTTTTGGAAAGGGGAATGAACGTCTTGCCATCCATTCCTTTTGAGGTGAGGAAATAGCATGCTTCCTCATCATCTTTAACTTCTTCCTCGGTGATGGACCCGAGGGATAGCTGTTCGTTCATTGGAGCAGGAACAGGGACTTCGAACGCCCTGACTTCATCAATAGGAACCGCAAAAGTCCCAAAATAAACGACTTCTTCGCCAGCTGGGAGGCTGGCAACTTGGGCAAAAGAGCGCGCGTTGATTGCGGTGTAAGTCATTCCTGCAAACAAGCAAAACTCAAAATTTCATTAGTCAATTTTCATATGTAAATTTATACATGAGTGTTAGCCCAATTATTCAATTCATAGGCGTCGATATCGAATATAAAAGGAAATGACATAACTCAATCGGTCCAATGACTCGTTGTTTGAGTGTTTTGAAGTCATTGGCTACTTGAGTACGTTCCCTTTATCTTCGTATCGGATCCCGAACCTGTGAGGAGGAGAATGTCCCACTGGGCGTGCCAAAACCTGTAGGGCGCAGAAAGTTGCACAGCTGGTGTGGAAGATGTGTGCATGTGTTTTTAAAATGTCTCAGGGTTCAATGCCCTCGGTTTTCAATACATGGAGAGAACATCGAACTTGAAACATTCATTTCTTTCTGCTGTTCCTTCTGGTTCACCCTCGACAGACCTACTGTTCATAATCAGTCTATCGAGAGAGTTTAATGATTGTGGGGACGTTTAACTCCCAGCGGGCGCAAGCCCCCGCTGTTAATTACATCAGATGACCCTTCCAAGCCATACTGAACACCTCGTCCATTCCGGGATTTGTGCCTATTTGTTGTGAATTGAATAAAGGGGCTAAAAGGGGACTCATGTATAGATTCTAGTATTGATCTGGTTTTCTATATATTTTGGTACATGCGTGTGTGATTTCTCACTAGAATTATATTTTTGAAATAATAATTTGAATATTTGAGAGGGTTATATATATTGTTTGTTTATATTTGAATTATGACATATTTATATATATATTTTGTTGATTGTTTAAGAAATGAAATCATTTAATTTTGAAGAAAGGGTATTTTGGTCATTTCAGAATTTGGCTGATGCTTGACATGTTCAATTTTGATTTGGAGACATGAAGAATTCAATTTGGGTTCATCTGGGGGTGGTTTGAGTCAATTTGGACTTGAAACGAAGAAGTTATGGCCAAAAAGGATTGAAAAGGGCTTGTCTGTGAAGTTTTTGTTCTTCTAGGGGCCTATTTGTAAACTTTCAATGGCTTATCTGCTAATTTTAAGTAAGTAGAGGGGTTTATAGGCAAAAGGGACATCTTTTAAGCATTTATGGGCTTTAAGATTCGTGCTGGGTCTTCAGGTTTGGATATTAGGCTTTTGAGATGTGCACTGAGCCTCGGATTTAAATCATTGGATTTTGAGATTGGGCTTTTAGCATCAACGAGTGCATTAGGCCATCAATCAGTGTGCAGGGGCTTGGATCTTTAGCATATGGACTTTAAGATTCGCACTAGTTCATCTCAGATTATTTAAATGAAGTGACATGTGGGCTCCCCTCTGTCAGAGGCCCGTTGATCCATGAATTTGAATGTGAACCTTTGGATCTTTCCTTTTGCTTTAAGATCCGTATATGTGCCTCAAAACTCGTGCTAGCCAACTGACAAGCTAGGGTTCATGTACGATGAACTGGGTCCGGTCGATCTCGGCCACGGCGGCACCGACCAAGGGCAGGGTTGTGGTCGTCTCATCACCAGAAATCCATTGATGCTATCGTCGACGGCTGGAGATCGCTGGAGACGACGGCCTGGGACTGAGAAACGATTATCGGTACCGATAAGCTACTGAATCAATTTCCTTCGGTTTTCTCATGATTTTCTTCAGTAACCTGATCATTGACATCATACGAATGCATAAAAGCGATTAGGGACATCAATTGCACATTTGATTCGATTTTAGTCATGAAATGGGTTTTCACCTCTCGGTTTCAGTACCGATTGGTACCTATGGCTGGTACAGAGGTTTTGGGATCAATTCAAGTATCTAGAAGACTTGGTTTCAGTTACTTTGAAGTGATCTAGACACAACATGGGCATCAATTTGACTAAAATCGAATTTCAGGTCAGAGACAGTATAGAAGTTCATACTGTCATATCCTTTTGATTCATTTTCTTGCGAATTTTGTACACAAGTTATGAATTTTCTTTCACAGAATCATGGAGGGATGTGTGAAGAACATTTGTATCAATTTTTACCATTTTAGGATATTTATTTGTATTTTAATGATTTAATTTCAGAGGAGGGGTAGAAATGTTCTTGTGCGGCTATAGTTTTATATTTTTTTTTTATTTGATTAACTTTGAAATTAAATTCAGAGCTGAATACAAATCCAATTCATTCAAGTTTGGTGTCTATCCTGATTGGCTTGAAGTCTAGTTTCTGAATATTCAATTTATTTGGCATTTCAACCCTTTTAGGGGTCTCACACTGGCAATGCAACTGCCAGGGGTCAGATGTTCATTTTTAGGCTTTTTGATCTGATTTCTCATGAATTTAGTACATGAGAGGTGATTTTTGTTCCACAGACCCAAAGATATATGTATAAAGGACTTCTGTATCAAATTCCAGGATTTTCTGAGCATTATTTCTCAGCTTAAAGGCTTGTATAACATGAGGGGCATACTTGGTAAATCTGACAGAAAATTCAGCAATTTACATTTTTAAAACCTGAACTTCAGAGATCAATATCTCCCTGTAGGAAAATCCAAATAATACAAACTTTGGGTCTATCTCATGTGATTTTTCATTCTCTACATGATGGTGTATTTATTTTTGTCATTTGGAAATCAGAGCAGTCCAGACTTGCTGATTTACCAGCAGAGGTCATATTAGGGCATTTCAATATACTACATTGCTTCAACAATGTTTTTTTTATGCAATGTACTGCTGAGTATGGACTTGGCATGTTACCAGAGGTCACCAGATGAGATTATACACATAGGCATTGGCCTAGTTGATCATTTGGACATGTTTTAAGGCCTTAAACCACTGTTTTTATGTACCAGTAGTGTATATAAGAAGATCAAAGTCTCATAGCTCATCAAATTATCATTTTAAAATTATTTCAAAAACTGCCAGAGCATGGCATTTATGCAGGGAGGCCCCTGGAATTGTCAAAATTGTGCAGTATGTGATCTTTCACTTGATTATTGGGCATATCACTAAGATGTCATTGGAAGAAGAATACAAATGACAATAATGCAGCTGTAGCTGCTATCTATTTGCATCTTAGTCCTCTTTCTTTCATCATATTTATGTATAGCAACTTAATCCCTTTAGATAGTGTTACATAGTACACCTCTATGCATAAAGGGCTAAGTATCAACACATATAACATGAGCCCTTGGGTCATTTGAAGGAGATAAAAGGGGAAGCCAGCTGGCTCAACCCTTTCATCCCTTGTGCATATTATTTTTTTTCACTTTTAATTCTCCTTAATTCTTTACTAAAACAATTAAATGACTCTAATATGATGGGAGACCAGCTGGCTCAACCTTCATATTTTCATCATTAAATCACTTTAAAAAGGATTAAAGAGGTATATTTGAAGGCAGAACACAAAAGAAAGGAAAATATCAAAGTTTTGTAATTTTTCTTTTTATGCATATATTTCTATTATGTGCTAAAATAGTAATAAATCATAATGAGCAAAAGTAAAACCTCTTATCTAAAGAAAATTGGTGAATTTTGCTGTTAAAACAGAAATATTTTATTTATTTTATTTATTTTATATATATTTATGTATATATTTTTTTTATTTAAAGGCAATAAAGGAAACTCCTTTTTTTTTATTGATCATTAGGCCAACATATGCTTAACTCATCATCAAGCAAGCTTTAAGCATCACATAGCCTTCACAGATTTATTAATCTAGAAGCCACAAGCAAGAAGGAAGGGAAAGAAAGAAAAATCAAAGGAAAACCGAAATAGTCAAAGAAAGAAAGAAATTAAAAGAAAAGAAGAAATAAAGCTCCAATATCATGCATGTGGTTTATTTAGAAATGAAGGCAGAGACCGAAAGAGGAGAAAGAAAGTTCAAAATATGTTTATACGTGTATATATATTTTTCTAAAGTCAATCTTAATAGTGCTTCTTCTTTTTTTACTGTGAATATATATATATTTTTGCTTAGAACCTTTTTAACACGATATTTAGTTATCATGCAAAAAGATTTATTTTTCTCAAATAGCTTCATACCTTCAACTCATTTGTATGAGTTTGGGCATTCATCTACTTATCACAGGAAGCAAAAGAAAAGGGAATGAAAAATAAGAAGAAAATCCGAAATATTCAAAAAGAAGAAAAAGATCAAATATAGAAAGGAAACTTATTTCATTGATTCATGATCATAATACATGAGAAATCAAGCTCTCTAAAACTTCTACATTGCATCATCTAATCTATACTTATTTCTATATTTCGGATCTTGGCAGAGAAGGGGTTTTGAGAAGAAGAGCTTAAGAAGATATTTTTGGGTAGTTTCGGCCTTTTCTCTCTGTTGTGTGTCTGGTTGGTTTCGGCTCTCTATTGTGTTCTTAGGTGCTAGATTTTACGGCTGTCTTTTCTTCATTGCTTGGAGTTTCTTATATAGGCAGAGGCATGGGAGCCTTTAGGGTTTAGGGTATAATATGTGGCATCATCTTGTCCATCCATTTCTCATTTAATCGGACGGCTGTGGTTTGAAGCACAGAGGAGGCAAACGGCATCTTGCAGGCGCCAGCTATGGTCCTTGCATTTTGTTCTCTTCTGCTCAACGGTTTGGGAGAGAAGAGTTCCTTCGGGTCACATGGACTTGTTTCTTGTAGACCACGCATAGCATTGTTCAAGGTCTTTGTAGAACAGGTTTAGATAACAATGAGATTTGTTGCCTTTGCCGACTCAGATTTTTGTTCGGGCCAAGGATGTTTCGGCAGGCCCATCTCTTCATTTCTTTCGGCTGGGAGCACATTTAATCAATCACCTTTTTTTTTTTAGTTCGGCCCAGTTATTGACTTATTTGATTTAAGCCCATGCAGTAAGCAAGCCCGAATTAAATCTGGACTTGTTAATCTTTCGTTTGAGTTCGAGTAGAAATTGCTGCCTTATTTCATTTGTTCTATTTAAAGAAATTAAAATGATTAAATCACGGCATTGGCTTATGCCATTTAGAAATCAAGTCACGTAGATCACTTTGCCTTCTCAATTTCTTTTTCTTTAATAGAACTCCCTCCATTTTGCTATTTTAAATGGTGCCCTCCATTTCTTCCATTATTTCTCCTCCATTTAGTCGGTCAATGGTCATCTCCATTTCCCACGTTTTAGCACATTTTATTTAATTCTAAATCCCAATTTTTTTTGGGTCAAACAATCTCAACGAGGCTAACTCATCCAAATAGTTCTTTCGAGTTATTAAAGTACTGTCACTACCCTAACAAACTCAAACTAGATCATTGAAATTAGGTGAAGAGATAGTAAATCACAAAAGCATATTCGATACAACAACAAGAAATCATAATCAAATATATATATCAAAACATCAAGAGTAACAAGGTTTACTGCCTAGCCCTAAGAAAAGGAACTTAGCCACGGAACGGCATGGTTACAATCACTCATCTCTTCTCTCTTTAATCAAATCTAACCCTAATTACAAAGATATCTATTCCCTCTGTCCAGGGGCCTTTTATAGGAGTGTAGGGACGTCTGGAGTTGATTGGAAGCCAAGGAATTGATCTGGAAACAGCTGTCGGCAGTTAT
Organism: Carex parvula; assembly: GCA_025461045.1. NCBI lineage: Eukaryota > Viridiplantae > Streptophyta > Magnoliopsida > Poales > Cyperaceae > Carex > Carex parvula. The sequence goes on along the minus strand of JAJGRW010001187.1, from coordinate 135,359 downwards.
TTCCCAAGAGTCGCCTTCGATTACGGACCGTATCAAGGTGATACGGTCCGTAATGGGACCTTGGCAGTTATGGTTGTAACTTCCTGCGCTATCTTCTGAGCCTGTGCTATGCCTGGTCCGTATTAACCAATACGGGCCGTAACAGGGTCTTAGTCGATAAGCGTTGCTGATCCGATTGACCCGATTCTAGCTCCATTTGATGTAGAATAGTCCCAAAACCTGTTTTCTGCAATAAAACTTAAAGAAGGGTGACAGTAGCCTTTTTCTCTAAATAGTTAAACATAAGTGTGAGAAAATATGTAAAACCTAAGCCAAAACCCTACGTAAATCATCATCATTTTGACTCTGATCACGCCTCCCAACTTGAATTGTTGCTTGTCCCCAAGCAACGACATCCCAACTGGTCAAAGATCCGGTCTCGGTTAAACCATACAATCTCAAGGACTTGTTTTAAAAAAAATTCAATTAGGACTTAGGTTTGGTACAATTGGCATGACAATAAAAATTTAGAACTCTAAAATATTAATGATCTCTCCCTTGAACAATTTATTCACCCCATGATTGACCTCATTATGCTAACCCTAGAAAAATTATTATCGAACAATCTAATTCACAAATATCCTTAAAATTGAGAGTATTAATTTCCCCTTCGATTATAAATCGATCCCTTCCAACCAATAGGAATTCTAATGATATAAATTTTGATTTTCCTTCCCAATTGATTGGAGCAAAGTACGACAACTAAGTGTGTTGGTACTTGTGACTATTTTTTGAAAAATTAAATATGTACAAAAATTTAAAATTTGGGAGGTTTTCTCGAGCCTATTGGTAACCAGTCTTGCGTAGGCACCCGTACTCTTTTTATCCTCCATCTTTTATTCTATATATTTTTTCTTTTTCCATATTTTTCTATTTTTTGGGTTTTTCTCTTTTTTCGATTTTTTTTTTTGTATTTTTCAATTTTTCTGAAAAATAAAATAACATATTTTTGTGTCACAAGCACCATGATTACACACAATTTCAAGTATTCATTCATACAAGAAATTATTGCATAGTTTCGCTAGGGGTCTATCTATAATAAATGGGTATTCTAAAACACTATCAAATTTAAAAGACTTTGCAAACATAAATTACTCAAAATAAAAATTCTAGGTTTTGTAATTTTTGATCAACTCTCATGGTTAGCAATTAATGTTCACTTTGAAATTACTAATAATTAAAATTCTGAATTTTTGGTATCATGGTCAATTATCTAAACCTTAGCCTAATTAAAATTTAAAACATTCCTATTTAATTACCTACATGCAAAGTATATGATCCTATCAATGCAAATGCCTATATGCACGCTAGATAAAAACCTCAATTGTTCCTCCCAACTTATCTTGGTTAATCCTTGAAAAGTGGTCCCGATTGAGTAAAACTGCTAGCGCAAACAAAAATAAGGGTCTTACATGCCATGATCCTAGATACAATGCAAATCCTAAACTAATTTCTTATCCCCTACCCCCATGCTTAAATTTTGTATTGTCCTCAATGCAAGAAAAATAAACAAGAAAGAGAGGGATAAGAAAGATCTCACAGATTACTCATTGTCGCGGGGTGGTGGTGGGTTGAATGGAAGCGGTGGTGTGAATGGTATTCCCTTGGAAAGGCAATATTCGTAAAAATTCTCATGTGCTTTGTTTACCTTGTCCAAGTATCTTCCAAGTAGCGTGTGCGCTTCTTTAATTCTCGAGGGTATATGTTGGCGTAACGTGCGGTTAGGGCCCGGCTCGCGAGGGTCTTGAAATTGGCGTGTCTTGCTCCCAACCGGTTGGTGCAGGTATGGAGTTGGATGCATTTGTTGTTTCGCTTGGTGGAATGAGATGACGCACAAATGCCATATCATGGTGTTGGATGGATGATGGGTGTGGGGTGCTTTGTGATTCCTCCATAGTGTGTTCGGTTGGCTCGTTCCTCCGTGGGCTCCTCCTCATCTTGCGCATCATCTTCTGTCGTTCGGATTCATGTCCGAACTGAAATGACCCCCTATCCGTGCCAATAGGGAGGGTCATATTTCTCACCAATTTTTGAGTGTGTATCTAATGTCCGTCCGGTTGTGAGCATTAAAGACCGTCTTGTACATGGTTATTGTTCACCAAGAGTTGTCATGTTCAGGCGGTTGTTGCCAAATACTTCACGAAGCCGTTCAAAACTTATGTGGTGGTGATGTGCTAGGAGGGTTGCGAAACAGCCCACGGAAACCACATGGTTGTTTTTCGTGTCGGCGGCCACGGAAGTAAGGTGGTGCAAGATGTGATGACCAAGGTGTGGTTGATGTTTATGGCTCTTCATGCAACGCATGATGAAGATATCTCGCTCTTGCACCTCCGTCGTGTCTCCTCCTATTGGAAAGATAGAGTTAGTCAAGATTATATGAATATACCTCAATTCTATTGAAGAAATAAAGCGTGAATCTTTGCGGTATATTTTGCGCTCGTCGATTGCAATCATCTCCCAATATTTCGTGCGCTTTTCTCTTGCGCATAATTCGATTTCGCCATTGGTGGGTATGGACAGCGCTCTACAAAAGTCCTCCATGGTTATTGTAAATTGGCGGTTGAGTAAACGGTATGTGATCGTGTCGCCTTCCCACTGTAGCGTCGATAAAAATTCGATGGAGGGCCTTAGGTATACTTTTGTAGTTCGTAGGCGGTCCGCCAAGTT
>JAJGRW010001187.1:0-129271 GCA_025461045.1 Carex parvula | reverse complement strand
CGGTCCTTAGGCGATATGTACACCTGGTCCCCACCACAGCGGATACTACACTGCTGCCCTGTCAGCGCCTCTTGCGGTGACATACCAATACTCGCGTATAAGCAAACTCCACCAGATACAGTGATCAACCCACGAACCTGTTTAAACTTAGCGCACAAGAGCGTAACATGTCTTCCAATATCTGAATAGTGCGCTCGGACTGACCGTCCGTCTGCGGATGGTGCGCTGTACTGAATCTCAGCTTAGTACCCATTGTCTCTTGAAAACTCTCCCAGAAATGAGAAGTGAACCGAGGATCTCGGTCTGAAATAATAGTGCGCGAGCAACCGTGATACTTGAATTGATACTTCAGAAATAACTCCGCTAATTCTGGCCCCGATGTTTCAATTCGAAGCGGAATGAAATGAGCTATCTTCGTCAGCCGGTCCACAATCACCCAAACCGTGTTGTATCTATTAACTGTTCTCGGAAACCCGGATACAAAATCCATTGTGATCGACTCGAATTTTCTCGTAGGTATTTCTAGCGGTCTCAACAACCCCGCTTTCCTCCGTCGATCTGCTTTAACCTGCTGACATATTTGACATTTCTCAACGTACCTTTGCACGTCTCGCTTCATTTTCGGCCACCAAAAATACTTCTTCAAATCTTGATACATTTTCACTTCCCCCGGATGAATAGCATAACCCGAGTCGTGCGACTCCGATAGAACCACATCTTTCAACTCAGATTTATTTGGTACACAAATGCGATCATGAAACCTCAAAATTCCATCTCCTTGAACTTTAAATGGGGAATCAGCATTTGACTCGTAGTGCAACTTAAATTTCTGACATTTTGGATCATCCTGTTGCGCTGCACGAATCTGTTCGTGTAATTCCGATCGGATCTCAACCGCGGCTAGTACAACCGACGCAATTGCAGTTGCGCTAGTTGTTGTTTCAAGCAATTCTCTTATAGTCTATTTGACTAATTTGCAAAACATATAATTATTGAATTTTACGATTAGAAAGAATGCAGGTTCAAGACAATTGGAATTGCAATTTAGAGCACTTGGACTGAAGAAATCATCAAGTTATTTATCAAGTATTTAAACTGTAAATTTATAATTGGTAAAGTAGCTTTGATGTTGAAAAACAGGGATAAAACGTTGGAACGATTGATAAAACGTTTCAGACGTTTTCTTTGTAAAAATTTGGAGATTAAATCATCTTAAAAGCTGGAAAAACAAGTTAAAACGTCCCAGACGTTTTGTAAATCGTCTGGACGATTTAAATTGTTTTTCAGACTTAAAATTTGCATTTCAATCTATAAATCTCCAGAACAAAAAGTTTTGAAACGTTTTATAATCGTTTGAAATGTTTTATGCTTATCTCACAGAAATTTGAATTTTGACCTAATTTGAAGTTAAAACGTTTTGAACGTTTTACAAAACGTTGGGACGTTTTATGGCAGAATACTCGTTTGAAAGCTGCCACTATAAATAGAACCTTAGGGTTCTTCTCAAATCAATCTAGCCGACCCTAATCTTTTGAAACCTACTTTTCTGTGAGAGCAAGTTCCTCCATTGTTGTGAGAACACGAAATTCAATATCCCTCAACACAACCTCAAATCCACTTCACTAATCTTGAGTTAGATTAGATTAGAGTGTTTACTTGAGTGTTTCTCTTGAGACTTCGAACTTAGAGACTTCGTTCTCGACTCTAGTTGGCCGTGTGACTTCCCGTTGGTTGTAAGGGCTCACCGGTTCACAAGTTGTAACATTTCTCTTTTGGGTAATAGAAAGGCGCACCGAGAAGCGGTTGCGATGCCCCGGAGACGTAGGCATTTTAAGCCGAACTCCGTTATCACTCCTTGTGTCAAATCTCTCTAAACTCTTTTATTTAATTTTATTTGCAATTATTTATTTATTTCGAATTTAGTGGTACCATAAGGGACAACAAATTGGTATCAGAGCGCGTTACTCAAATTAAGACTCACTTAATTCGAGTTTACCGATCTTAAGATGGAAACCACTAGATATGTGAAAGAACCTCCAGTTTTTGGTAGTGCTACCAAAAATTTCAGTCATTGGAAAAGGAACATGATAAATTATCTAAATATTCTTGACCTTTGGAGTGTTATTGAAAAAGCCTATGAACCGGAATATGTTAATTCGGTTGGAAATGAAGCCAAAGTTGAAGTACTTGCATCCACCGAAAGAAAGAAACTAAATAACCTTGCCATTAATGCAATATATAATGCGGTAAGTGAATCGGTTGCGTTACTTTTCGGTAACACAACAAATGCAAAAGAAATGTGGGATACTCTTATTGATCGATATGAGGGTAACACCCAAATCAAACGAACCAAAATAGCCGGTCTAGACACCAAATTTGAAACCTTCAAAATTGAAAATGGTGAAAATGTAGAGGATATGTATAATAGACTTATGCATATTCAAAATGAATTCATTGAACTAGGAGAACCGCTTTCTAACGATAAAATTGTAGGAAAGCTTCTTCGAGTAATGTTAAGGAGACCTAGGTGGGATGGATTGGTGAGCGCCCTAGAAGCACTTCATGGGGCACAAAAATCCTTCACACCGGATGAACTCTATGCTCATTTCCGGAGTTTTGAAGAAAAGCTCATACAAGCCGGTGAACTCAAGCAAGAGTCAAAATAAAAAACCGTGGCTTTTCCGGCTCAAAACCACCGAAACCACCCAAGCTCCTCAAACAATCGCCAATCAAGTGACTCACTCATGAGTCAACTTGGACATGAAACCTCTCTTGATGCCGCCACCATAACCAAAATGTTTCAATCCATGCTTAACTTTGAACGAAAATACAATAAGGAGCGTGAAGATGGAAACAAACGGGTAGTTTGTTTTGCATGTGAAAGAGAAGGCCATACCATCCAAACTTGCTTCAAAATATTTCCCAACTTGAAGAACAAGGATAATGAAGGACAAAATGACCGAAGATCCAAACAAAAATACGAAGGATATAAAAGCAAAAAGAAGGCCAAGGCAATGCAAGCCTTATTTTGCATCGACTCCGATGAAAGTGGTAGAGAAGAATCCGACTCGGAGTCGGGCGATGAACAAGAGATCAACCTTGCCTTGATGGCAATAGTGAATGAAGAATCGACAACTATTGATGTGGATACAATCATCGCAAGCAAGAACATCACCGATGAGATAACCATTGAATTCCTCAAAAATCTCATCAATCCGCCTATCAACAAGGAATTGGAGGACTCTACCAAGGCCACCACACAATCCATCATTGAGGTAGCGGTTGATCCCGTCAAAGCATCAACTAACACCATTATCGAGGTAGAGGATGCTTCTATAGAAGATGTAGCAAACTCTCCAAATAAGGTACATCTTATCTCTTATCCTAATCGGTATATGTCTACCATTGATTTGACCAATCCCGATTACCATTTGAATGGTTACCAAGTTAGGAAAGATGAATCCAAAATAGATATGAACAACAATTATATAAAAACAAATGAGACAAGCACGTTCATGGATGAGGCTCTAATTAATTATAATGCGCCTAGGTTGCTTGAGGAATCTAAAAAGGCCATGCTTGAAAAAGAAGGTATCATACAAAAATTGACATCTCAACTTCTTGAATTTGAGTCTAAAATCAAAAACTTAGAGTTAGAATTGCTTAAGTCACACACTTGTCAATCACATATAGGAGATATAGAAATGTTAAAAGTGAAAATTCAAACTCTAGAGACCGAAAATAGGGCTTTAAGACCGCCTAGTGAATTCTCAAATGTCACTAGTCTTGATCCCTACTATGTAGAAAATTTGATCAATGCCAATTTGAATCGGAAATCCGGTAAAATAGGCATTGGATACAAGAAGGGTCAATCCTCATTTGAATCAAATTTTTCACAAGGCCCAAAAGAAAATGGGGAACTTACTCAAAATTTAAACAAAGTTAAGTTCAATAGCAAAGAGTATTTTGATTACCAATTTCATTTCAAACATGGTAAAACACCCTTGACAAAGGAATCAAATAAAGGGACCACTCCTCAAACCATAAATGCAAAACAAAACAAAAAGTCTCAAAATTATGCATTTAGATATAAATTTTCTAACAAAAATTACAAAAATGAAAACAAGTCTCAAAATAGTGATAGGAACACATTTAATCCAAAAAGGTCAAACAAAACTTATTTCAAGGGACCGGATGGATGGTTTTATGAAACTCATAACAAAAAGACTTTTCAAAACAAAAACCAAAGAAATGGTTTGAATAGAGATGTTCCCCAACATCACAACAAACTTGATTCACACAAAAATAAGTCTTATGCACCTAAAGTAACAACCAATAGGAACCAAATTCAAGAAGTGAAGGATAAATATCAAACCACCTTCAAGCATGGTTCAACTAATGTCAAGCAATCGGTCACATTTTGTAATTATTGTTGTAAGATTGGTCACACCTCATTAGAGTGTAGCTTTAGGAAAGGAAGCAACAAATCAAAAGTTGTTTGGATTCCTAAAGCTAAACTAACTTAAAGTTGTAATTGAAATCTCCCCAACCTAATACGAAAATCACTAAGGAAGGGGGAGATTAAAACAAGGTATATATTAATTGAAAAAATATATATATACTCTTGTAGGTATGTTTGATTACAACACACCAAGAAAATGCTTGGATCATTGATAGTGGATGTTCACACCACATGACCGGTGACAAATCTAATTTCAAATCTTTAGAACCATATGATGGTGGGTCGGTTACTTTCGGTAGTAACCAAAGAAAAAGTTCAATCATTGGACTAGGTTCGGTAGGTAACCAAAACTTGACCATATCGGATGTCTACCTTGTTGACGGCTTGAATTATAATTTACTTAGTGTAAGTAAATTATGTGAAGCCGGATATTATGTTAAATTTAACACTAATGCTTGTTTCTTGTTTAGAGAATCCGATGACTCTTTAGTCTACACAGGTAAGAAAAAGAAAAATGTTTACTATCTAGATTTTGATCATTTCGAGTCCGGTGAAATATGTTTGAATGCCACAAAAACCGGTTCTAAACTATGGCACCGAAGACTAGGCCATATTGCAATTGATTCCATTAAAAAGTTGGTTAAATTAGACCTAGTGCGCGGTTTACCAACTCACAAATTAGAACTTGTAGGATTATGTGATGCATGTGTACAAGGTAAACAAACCAAAAGTAGTTTCAAATCCAAAGAAATGGTCTCAACCGATCAACCATTACAATTACTACATATGGACTTGTTTGGACCAATTAGTATACCAAGTTTGGCTAGAAAAAGATATGCATATGTGATTGTAGATGACTATAGTCGCTTTACTTGGGTCATATTTTTACAACATAAGGATGAAGCAATTGAGAACTTCATTAAATTTTGCAATCGTGTTGAAAATGAAAAGGGAACAAAGATCATTTGTATTCGAAGTGATCATGGGGGTGAATTTGAAAATGCAAAATTTGATGAAGTATGCTCTAAAAGAGGATATAAACATGAATATTCGGCTCCTCGTACACCTCAACAAAATGGGGTTGTTGAGAGGAAAAACCGAACATTACAAGAGCTTGCCCGAACCATGCTAAATGAATACCCTTTACCCAAACACCTTTGGGCCGAAGCGGTCAATACGGCTTGCTACGTTATTAATCGCGTTAGCATAAGGTCGATATTGAAGAAAACACCTTATGAGCTATGGAAGGGGTATAAGCCAAAAATATCCCATTTTAGAGTATTTGGATCAAAATGCTTTGTGCTTAATGAATCACCTAAAATTACAAAATTCGATTCTAAATCCATTGAGGGAATATTTGTGGGGTACTCTTTGACAAGTAAAGCCTATAGAATTTACATTGCATCTCATCAAATTGTAATTGAATCCATACATGTCAAATTTGATGAAGATACTAATCAAAAGGCCGAGAAAGGTATTCAAATTGTAGGTGTTGAAGATGCCAAGCTCGAGAATGATAATGTTGAGAATACAACCAACAACATTGAACAATCACTCGAGCAAGAACAACCCGAAGAAAATCCATTGAACGAGTCAATGCACATTGAGGAGGATCAATCTCCACCAAATGTATATCAACCTCCCGAAGACCTAAGGGAAGTTTCCTCTCATCCTCTCTCTAATGTGATTGGGGATCCTAGGGAAGGGATTAGGACTAGATCGGGATTAAATCAAATGATTGCCCATTGTGCATTTGTATCAAATGTTGAACCAAAGAACTTTAAAGATGCCAATGGGGATTCAAATTGGATTTGTGCCATGCAAGAAGAACTTGCTCAATTTGAAAGGAACAAAGTTTGGGAACTAGTACCTAAGCCAAATGACCGAATGATTATTGGAACTAAGTGGGTATTTAGAAATAAGAAAGATGAAAATGGAAATGTTGTTCGGAACAAGGCTAGGTTAGTAGCTCAAGGGTATAAACAACAAGAGGGTATTGACTTTGAAGAAACCTTTGCACCCGTAGCCCGTCTAGAATCCATTCGAATGCTTTTAGCATTTGCCTCAAATAAAAACTTTACTCTATTTCAAATGGATGTTAAAAGTGCATTTTTGAATGGATTTATAGATGAAGAAGTGTATGTAAATCAACCACCCGGTTTTGTTGACCCGGCATTTCCTACCCATGTTTATAGACTCACCAAAGCACTTTATGGTCTTAAACAAGCTCCTAGAGCATGGTACGGTCGACTTAGTTCCTTTCTAATTGAAAATGGATTCATAAGGGGAAAGAATGATACAACTCTTTTCACAAAGAAGAAAAACAACTCAATTTTAATAGTACAAATTTATGTCGATGACATTATTTTTGGTTCACCTAATGCGGCACTTGCCGAGGAATTTTCTTCTCTTATGAGTAGTGAATTTGAGATGAGCATGATGGGTGAATTGAACTTCTTCTTGGGGCTACAAATCAAGCAACTGTCGGATGGCACTTTTGTGAGCCAAACCAAGTATGCCAAGGAGCTGGTAAAGAAGTTTGGAATGACTGAGAGCAAGACAAGCCCAACACCAATGGCTGCAAATGCAAATCTTGACTCGGATCCAAGCGGCACACCCGTGGAAATCTCCCAATACCGAGCTATAATAGGTAGCATCCTTTATTTAACTGCTAGTAGACCCGATATTATGTTTGCGGTATGTCTATGTGCTAGGTTTCAATCAAATCCTAAAGAAGTGCATTTGAAAGCCGTTAAACGAATTATTAAATATATCAAAGGCACTTTGAATTTGGGATTGTGGTATGGCAAACAATCGGAATTAAATTTAATAGGATATACCGATGCCGATTTTGCCGGAGACAGAATGGATAGAAAGAGTACAAGTGGTACGTGTCAATTCCTTGGCGGATCACTTGTCTCATGGTCAAGTCGCAAACAAACCTCGGTTGCGCTTTCCACCGCGGAAGCCGAGTATGTTGCGGCTGGTAGTTGTTGCACACAAATTTTATGGATGATCCAAACTTTAACTGATTATGAAATTCGCTTCCGCAACGTACCAATTATGTGTGACAATACCAGTGCCATAATGATTTCCAAAAATCCAGTTCTTCATTCTAGAACTAAGCACATAGAAATAAGGCATCATTTTATTAGGGATCATGTTGAGAAAGGTGAAGTCCAACTCATTCATATTGATACCAAAAATCAAATTGCCGATATTTTTACAAAGCCCTTAAATACTCAACAACACAATGAATTGCGATTTAAATTAGGCATGCTTGAATTTAAGGAGTGAGACAATTTTTTTTTGGAAGCATAGCAATCAATTAGCTTGTTTTAGGACAAAAACGCCAGAGAAAATCGTCTCAAAACGTTTCTGAAACGTCAGAACGTTTATAAAATTGATTCCAGATTCTATCTCCTTGACCTAAAACGTCCCAAACGTTTGGTAAAACGTCTGGACGATTTGCTCATTCCAAATACTTCGAAAATTTCATCTGAAAATTGACCTAAAACGTCCAAAACGTTTTACCAAACGTCCGGACGGTTCATTGTTTTTGATCTTCCAAATTTTCTTCAAATTTCCTGCATGACAACAATCTTGAAACGTTGAAACGTTTAGTCAATCGTCTGAATGTTTGTCTGCGAAATTCTTGACTCATCAAACATCACTTAAAACGTTTCAAACGTTTTGTCAAACGTCAAAACGGTCATTACTCAACATTAAATTCTCATAAATTTCAAATAAATCTGACCTAAAACACAAAACGTTTTCGACGTTTTGTAAAACGTCCTGGACGATTTAAATGCAAATTCAAAAATCAAGAACGACATTTTTGTTTCAAAATGACCAGAACAAAACGTTCTGAGACGTTTCATAAACGTCCTAGACGTTTTCAGTGCGGAATCTTCAATAAACCTGCGAACCGACGCGATTTTTATAACCTATCTCCCTTCAGCCGCATTTTTTTTCTTCTTCTCTTCCTTTCTTCTCTTTCTCTCTCCACCACCCTTGCTCTTCCACCTCTACTACCACCTCCACAAACCACCAAATCACCTCTTCCCAAGTGATTTCTTCTCTCCTCTCAACCCTCCTTTCATTTCTCCTTTCAAAACCAAGTCTTTCTCCCTCCTTTGCTCTCTCCACCAAAACCCTACATCTCGCCACCTTTCGAAATCCGGCAATCCGACCGCTCAATCGACGATCCGTCTACATCATTGCACTCGTGGAGTCATTCTCTTCAAGGATTTGTACTTCATTCTTCAATCGGTAACTTTTTCACTTCTTCCTAAATTCATGTCGCTACCTAAACCAAAAGCCTCGAAAATGGCTATCCTTCGAAAGAAGAGGGCTCGCAATGATTTGGGTCAATCAAGTGCCAATGAAATTGAACCCGACTTCACTATCTTTCGATCCAACACCTACTTGTTTAAAAACCCAATTGCTCATACCAATTACACGGGCCAATTCTCGGATCGAAAACTATCAAATTGCTATTATTTCAACAAAGCCTCGGTTACCTTTCAATATCCCGAAGATGACAAAATCATCGGGTTTATCCGACATTGGCCTTGGAACTCCTTGATTACGTGTGATGAGCCCTATAGTGAGATGATTACCAAAACCTTCTATTGCAATCTCACTTACACCGAAGACCCTTTTCTTGTTAAATCTTATGTTTGCGGTCAAGAGATCATTCTCTCTTTGGAAAATGTGGCAAATTGGCTCGGATTAACCAATGAGGGTGAAGAAACCTATATTCTTAGGAATTGGCCAAATCAAGCCTTAGAAAATGCCGATCATTACAAAACTTGGTTTTCTCGCCGCAACCTTGGTGGTGCACCCCTCTATGCATCCTCTCTTCCCTCTCTCCATCGTTTGTTATTCCTATTCATCAACAACATTCTCATACCCAAAGCAACGATCAAAGCAAACATTGAGTGGGGTCCAATGTACTATTTGAGGCACCTCATATCTATGGATGAGAAACAACTCAATATTCCTTTCATTATTCTTCGTCACATGATTACTTGCTATTCTAGCTCCGTTGCCTCTTTACCCTATGGTCATTTAATTCATCGTATGATTCGCCTCAATGGCATAACCGTACCGAGTCATCTTATCCAAAATGAGCCTAAACACTTGCTTGATATCCTTCCCAAACATGGTTGGCTACAAAGTACCTCGGCCTCGGGTTTACCAATGCTTAAACCTGACAATAGGCCTATCAACAATTGGATCAATGCGGTCGATGCCCTACCCAACCAATATTGGGATCCGTATGAACCAGAACCGGAGGTCGAACAAGAACAACCACCAATGGCTCAAGGTGAGATTCCTCAAGGAACTGAAAATCAATTGGCTTGGCTTTGTCAACACATGCAAGAATACCAAATAGCCAACAATAACCAATTTACCGCGATCAAAAGCGACCTTAAAATCTTGAAGACAAGAACACGCAAAATCCAACTTCAAGGTCGCAAACACGATGAGGCAATTTATGATATTGATCAAACCACTACGGAACTCGCTACACGCTTTGTGAAGCAATATGGTGCTTCAAGTTGTGCGTCCTCTAGTGCCCGTGCACCTTACATCCCTTCCGACGATGACGATGAGGACGATGATGAAGAAGGTGCCGACGGAGATGATGATAATGATCCCGAATTTTAAATCAATTTAACTTTGTCTAGAATTTGCTAAGTGATTGCTATGTTATGCTATTTGTGTTGCATGAACTTCTATCTATTATTTTTATGTTGTTGTGTGATTGAACCTTTATCATTATGATGTTTGAACTTGAACTTTGCTAGGTATAAAATTGCATGCTAAATTCTAAATTGATTATCTTCCATGGTTTTATATTTGTGATGACATGATTTTCTAAATTTATGTCATATATTATCAAATTGAGGGGGAGTGCATATTTTGAGGGGGAGCACTCTTAATTGTGCTATTTGATTGTATTTTTATCTCCCTTTCGTCGATTTCCAAAAGGGGGAGAAAATGCAAGACATGCAAACACCGATTATTTGGAAAATTGGAATTTGAGAAAAATCGATATATGCACTTACTTGCGTTGTATGTTTTGCAAATCGTCAAAAGGGGGAGATTGTTGTTTCAAGCAATTCTCTTATAGTCTATTTGACTAATTTGCAAAACATATAATTATTGAATTTTACGATTTTCTCTATGATTAGAAAGAATGCAGGTTCAAGACAATTGGAATTGCAATTTAGAGCACTTGGACTGAAGAAATCATCAAGTTATTTATCAAGTATTTAAACTGTAAATTTATAATTGGTAAAGTAGCTTTGATGTTGAAAAACAGGGATAAAACGTTGGAACGATTGATAAAACGTTTCAGACGTTTTCTTTGTAAAAATTTGGAGATTAAATCATCTTAAAAGCTGGAAAAACAAGTTAAAACGTCCCAGACGTTTTGTAAATCGTCTGGACGATTTAAATTGTTTTTCAGACTTAAAATTTGCATTTCAATCTATAAATCTCCAGAACAAAACGTTTTGAAACGTTTTATAATCGTTTGAAACGTTTTATGCTTATCTCACAGAAATTTGAATTTTGACCTAATTTGAAGTTAAAACGTTTTCAACGTTTTACAAAACGTTGGGACGTTTTATGGCAGAATACTCGTTTGAAAGCTGCCACTATAAATAGAACCTTAGGGTTCTTCTCAAATCAATCTAGCCGACCCTAATCTTTTGAAACCTACTTTTCTGTGAGAGCAAGTTCCTCCATTGTTGTGAGAACACGAAATTCAATATCCCTCAACACAACCTCAAATCCACTTCACTAATCTTGAGTTAGATTAGATTAGAGTGTTTACTTGAGTGTTTCTCTTGAGACTTCGAACTTAGAGACTTCGTTCTCGACTCTAGTTGGCCGTGTGACTTCCCGTTGGTTGTAAGGGCTCACCGGTTCACAAGTTGTAACCTTTCTCTTTTGGGTAATAGAAAGGCGCACCGAGAAGCGGTTGCGACGCCCCGGAGACGTAGGCATTTTAAGCCGAACTCCGTTATCACTCCTTGTGTCAAATCTCTCTAAACTCTTTTATTTAATTTTATTTGCAATTATTTATTTATTTCGAATTTAGTGGTACCATAAGGGACAACACTAGTCCCCACCTCACTTCTACTACACTTAGATGCAACTTCCAACGCTAATTCGCGTGATGCGCCAACATGAATTTCCAACCTACGCATTTCCTCAAGAAGATGCTTCTCACTTGTAATCACCGACGCCCGGTTTACCTGACTCTTTTTGCTTAACGCATCTGCTACACTGTTTGCCTTTCCCGCGTGATACTGGATATCCAAGTCGTAGTCTTTCATCAACTCCAACCACCTCCTTTGCCTCAAATTCAATTCCTTTTGCGTGAAGATGTATTTCAAACTCTGATGATCGGTAAATATACGGCATCTCACGCCATACAAATAATGCCGCCAAATCTTCAACGCAAATATCACCGCCGCTAACTCCAAGTCATGAGTCGGATAGTTTTGCTCGTGCGGTCGCAATTGCCGAGATGCATAGGCAATTACGTGGTCATCTTGCATCAATACGCAACCCAAACCTGATCGCGATGCATCGGTGTAAACCGTATACTCTTTATCAGCAGTCGGCATAGCAAGGATCGGTGCGGATACCAGCCGACTCTTCAATTCCTCAAAGCTTTTATCTTGCGCGGTACCCCAATCAAATTTCACGCCCTTATGTAACAACTTTGTAAGTGGTGCAGCCAACCGCGAAAACCCGAGTACAAATCTCCTGTAGTACCCGGCTAACCCCAAAAAGCTACGAATCTCCGTAACTGTCTTCGGCCTCTGCCATTCGGTAACAGCCCGAATCTTTTCAGGATCCACCGCTAACCCTTGTCCCGAAACAATATGCCCGAGAAAGGTAACTTCATTCAACCAAAACTCACATTTCGAGAACTTTGCGAATAACTGATGCTCCCGCAACCTTTGCAAAACAATTCTTAGATGTACCTCATGTTCTTCACGGGAGCGCGAATACACCAAGATATCATCAATGAAAACCACCACCGTCGAATCCAATAGATCGTGAAACACGCGTTGCATCATATCCATGAACGCTGCCGGTGCGTTCGTCAGCCCAAATGGCATAACCAGGTATTCATAGTGCCCGTACCTTGTACGGAATGCTGTCTTGTCCACGTCACTTGGTCGAATCCTCAACTGGTGGTACCCTGTTCTCAGATCGATCTTTGAATAGACCGAAGATCCCTGCAACTGATCAAACAGATCATCAATCCGAGGTAACGGATACTTATTTTTCACGGTTACCTTATTCAGCTCGCGGTAATCAATACACAACCGCAATGTTCCATCTTTCTTCTTGACAAACAACACTGGCGCACCCCACGGCGATGTGCTAGGTCTGATAAACCCACTCTCCAACATGTCTTCCAACTGCGCCTTAAGTTCCTTCAGTTCTGCCGGTGCCATTCGATACGGCGCCTTTGAAATTGGTGTTGTGCCCGGTACTAGTTCGATACCGAACTCTACTTCTCGCTCAGGTGGCAACCCCACAATCTCTTCCGGAAATACGTCTACGAACTCTGAAACTACCGGTATAGTGCTGATCTCCGGAACTGCAGCAGCCGCATACACCACGGCTACTAGATAAGCTGTACATCCTGTTTCTAATAAATTTCTCACTTCTACAGCAGAAACACACGGTGTTAGTACCCCAAGTTCTCTACATTTCAAAGTACATGACATACCTCTTGAATTCGCAAAATGAATCCGTCGATGCGGACAATCAATGGTTGCCGCATGCCTCGTCAACCAATCCATTCCCAACAATACATCATACCCCACAATATCCATAACCAACAAGTCAGCTTCGAACTCCCTTCCGTCTACTTTAATATTTCGGTTTCGGCATATGGTAATTTCTTGATCAGTTGATCCAAATGGGGTTTGAACGTTTAAAACTTGGTGACTCGTTTCAATTGTCCAACTACACTTTTCCACGAACACCCTCGACACAACCGAATGACTACACCCCGTATCAATCAAACAGTAAGCATCATGATCAGATATAGAGAGTAAACCTGTCATGACATCGGTCTGGCCACGTCCCTGCTCAGTTGCAGCGTCGCGCGAAGTTCCAGCAATGTTAAGTGCATGCGCCGCCGCCCTGCCGGTGCTACCCAAGCTGCTAGCCCTGCTAGCGTTAGCCCCGCTAGCTTGAAATGTGCCACGTCCGCGCCCCGTCGGCGCGCCACGCCCAACGCTAGCTGACCCTCCTGCGCCACTAGCGTCTTGCATCCTTATAAGCGAATTCGGGCACTCCCTCGCCCAATGTCCCGTGCTACCACATATGAAACAAGCGCTCGCCTTGCGCCTACACTCAATCTCATCGTGTGCTTGGTTGCATGATCGGCACCATTGCGAAGGCATCGCCGGTCTAGAACCCGGCGTAGAGGTCTGTCTGAATGGAGGTCTCGGTGCCATGTTCGACCGAGGGGGTCTAGTATATGATGATCCTCCCCTCGACTTCGACACTTGCCTACTCGGATCTTCCCGCTGTTTCACATTTCTTTCATTTACTTGCGTCCTTCTCCTCTTACCATGCATCTCAACTTGTTCGGCGTGATCCATCATTGTTTGTAATTCCCTCGCCATCGGAGTATCCAGTGGCGATGCTAGGATTTGAATCAGAGGTAGGCAAAAATCGGATTCGGGTTCGAATAAATTAATGGGTTCGGATTCGGGTTTGGGTTCGGATTCGGATTCAAGACACAAATGTACCAACCAACCAAACTTTTTCAGAAATATCATAGGATTATGCGCTTAGATTTTATTAGTGCATTTTAATTTGAATTGCGAATTGTTGTTTAGATGTACCAAAGTGTACATGCATATATTCTTTAACTTGTTGAATAAATGCTAATTTATATATGTTTTATTATCAGATGTTAACGTAACATAATAACATTGCTCCTGACCTATAGCCACATGCACCCACATAGCTAATCAATAAAAAATGGAAACCGAAGACCTTAATATTTGGGAGCCATAGCAGCTAACTGTGCACGTGGGCTCCCAGACTTGATGCGGATGAGAAGTCTCAGTTAAGATTCTCGCGCAGATTCGCACTGCCTCTGCCTGCCCTGGGTTCTGCTAGCGCCGCGAAGGGTTAAAGAGTATTTCTTTTAATTGATCTGGGCTTCGTTCTGGGTTCTGGGGTAGGCAAGCCCAACAATTAAGGGTAGGCAAAGCCCTGAAAACACCGGTCCATAAAAATAAAAAAAATTCCAGGGGTAGGCAAGTGCCTACCCCAGTCTCCATGTAGCCTCGCCTCTGGGAGTATCCACAATCATAGAGATATTGCCATCCAACCCGTCCAAGTATTGTCTATGATACCTATCCACATCATTTCTCACATCCGTAGCATAGCGAGATAATGCCAAGAACTCACTATTATATTCCACCACAGGACGCCCGTCTTGCCTCAACTCCAGAAATTTCCTCCGCAATGCTTCACGCTGCATGTTGCTCATGAACCGCCTATTAAATTGTTGTTCAAACCATTCCCAAGGAATCCTCGCTTCCTCTCCTTCAAAATTACGTCGGTCCCCGTCCCACCAGAATCTAGCATCGCTCTCCAACTGTTGCTCAACCAACTCCACTTTATTGTCATCGGGAGCACGGCATAGATTCAACTTGGCATTAATCTGAGCGAGCCATTCTTCAGCTGCCGCATACCCGCCGGTTCCATCATAACGCGGCGGATTCAAGCGCAGAAACGCATCATATAACCTCCGGAACTCTTCGGGTGCCCCACCGTGAGCCACTGGTGCGACATCCCGCATTTGCGCTTGTCGACCTCTCTCATAGGCCACAATCAACCGGTCATCCAAGTCCCGGTCTCTATCAGCTCCTCCAGCACCTCCAGCTCCAGCTGGACCAGCCCCAGCCTGAGCCCCAACTGGCTCACCAATTGGTTCCGGACTCGGTTCAGGATTCCTCCGAGCTCTGCCTCTGCCTCTACCTCTACCTCGGCGTGTTTCCATTTTCTGAATAAACAAAGTTAGTTTATAATATTCTACATTCCTTAATTATCATACGACATTCGTATAGTCGTGCCGGCCCCAATTAATACGCATACCACTCACGTATCCAAACAAGTCTGGTTCAGGTTCTAAACCATGCTCTGATACCACCGAAGGAGGACCTGTCACACCCCGCAGCCCAACGAGGCGCGACAGGTGATCTCCCTGCCGTAAACATACGGTTTCCCGTATGCCTACTAGGCAATTACGATAAAATAGTAAATGAAAACATAAACAAACATCCAACAAACAGATAACATAAATCCCGGCTAGTCAGGTAATGTCATACAACCCGTATCCCGATGGATACGCACCACAAAAATGACATAGAGACTATATATGTACATCAACAAAACCTAACTGTATACATAATCTCTCATGTCAACATACCAGACAAACTACGCAGCGGAATGACCAGGCCTACCGACCTCGTGTCTCTCTCTGATCTGCTGAACCCGGACCTGAAAAGGTAATCCAAAGAGGGGGTGAGAAATAAATTTCTCAGTGCGATAATTTGCCACATTTTGCTCCTGGACTTGCAATCACAGATTATATTCAAAAGTAAAGCACAAATAAAGCTCAGAACAGTTCATAATGATATATATAAACATGCACACATCAATCGACATCAATAAGCCAAATGAAATCCAACTCAGGATTGCCAAATCGAAATTCAATCACACAATATTTGGTTTAACTCGAACTCAGAATATCTGGTAGTTATAGGTTTAACCGTTTAAATAAAAGTCTGGTTCCATTTCATATCCGGAAAAATTCGTATAAAACCAAATGTCAATCCAACCGCATTCACCCCCTGGGTAATGCCTCCGATACATTTAAAACCAACCGACCATTCAAACGCATTCACCCCCTGGGTAATGCCATCCGATACACAAGTCACATATAGTCCAATTCATAATACAAAGTCACTTACCCCTCATCCCAACCGGTACTGGGAACTACTGAGGGCCAGACGATCTAAAGCTTTAGAATACTGGGTCGTCAAACGTCCATGCATAGACTTTGACAAATCCGAACACACCCCCTGGGTGTCGTCGCCACGGTGGGGGACGTTAATGCCATATCCACCAACCGATGGTGATATAAATCACGGTGACTTTTAATTCCAAATTCGATCATTCAGATCAATACACAAAGATAACCATACCAGCATGCAGATCAATCAGATAAATAATCCAAGTTCCAATTTAAATTAGGGCAATGCAATGCATATGCAACTCAATCCGATAATGCAATTCAACCAATAATTCAACATGTCAATCGAAACACAGTTTAATTCTGAATATAAACTATCAAACAAGTCCAGAAACCCCGCACCTGAGTATATAGCGTACTTGTCTAAGACTCAGGCGTCTCGAACGATCCCGAGATCCGATGCCTCGTAGGTCTACCACCTAATTAACCGTTTGAATTCGATTAAAACATTCAATTGGTATCCCGTAGGTTAAACCGAGTTAAATCAGGTTAAACACTGTTTAATAGTCATATATGGGTCCTAATGGTATAGGTTCAATCAATGGTTCAACCAATTAGGTTTAGACAACACAAATACCCTATTTTCTGAATTTCTGAGTGTCATTGCGGCCCGGAATGAATTTATTGCGGCCCACAGACTATTTTTCCAGAGAATCTGTATTTTCTGCCATTTCACTGCGGCCCGCAATGGACCCATTTCGGTCCGCAATACCCTCACAGGAACTTAGTTTTTCAGCTTTTGTTTAGGTCGTTTCAATCGGGTTTCGACACGGTTAACTTTTGCTATGTATCATCGATTCAAATGGTATAATTCACCTCTAAGTTGTTGAGAATCGACACTTTAAACCTTATATTCAATTGGTATGAAATTTGATATGAAACCCTAATTCCAATTTCAACTCAAACGATGATTTACTCAAATAACACGAAACGAGATGTTCGAACGACTATAACTCGATCGATTCAGATCCAAATGGTGCATAACACCTGAAAATTTAATAATTTCCCCAAATCCCAACATTTTTACCAAACCCTAATTTTCCCCTTTTCCAATTTCTCACAAAATCGATCGAATCAATCCAAATCAAACCGAATATCGAGTTATATCGAATCAATCGAACTTAAATACGAATTCTCAAAGAAATATAACAACTCGAAAAATTTAGGGTTTTTGAGAGATTTCAAGGAAAGAAAAATCATACCAAATCGAAGCTATAGAAATGATCACGATCGTCCAATTAGTTCGAATCTCCGATTTTCCGAAAGTTCTGACCCGATTTCGTGCTCGATTTCACTCTCTCTCTCTTTCTCTCTTAAGTTCGGCCAAAAGCTTGGGGTTCACGAAATTTAGAATGTTTAATGGTGATTAAGAAGAGAGAGAGGAGGGTTGTAATATAATATATGGTACTTTTGCACATAGGTCCCTCCAATTTTATAATATTGCAAAATTTAAAAATAAATCTTCACAAATAGGCCCTTTTGCATATTTTTATTTTAATTCAAAGATTAGAATGTAACAGCCGAGGTGAGAGAAGTACTTATATACGCGCTCCAAAACCCTGAAGAATTTCAAGCTCACTTCGCCGAGAAGAGAATACAAGAGGTAGCGCTAATGGACGACAAAAATCCGATCATCACCTTTAGCGACGACGATTTGCTTATAGGCACGCCTGATCACAATAGACCACTCTTTCTCACTGGTGAGTGTGATGGTCAAAAGGTGACCCACATGCTAGTCGATCCGGGCTCCTCCATTAACTTAATGCCTAAACGGACGTTGGACCGTCTCACGTTAAGTGCTAAGTTCCACACCAAGGACAAGATCACTATCCACGGATTCAACCACAAAACAGAACAATCCATGGGGGCAGTTAGCTTGCCTTTCAATATTGGCGGTATCGAAGAATGGATGAAATTCTACATCATCGACGCGAAAACTACATACAATGCGCTGATAGGCCGACCATGGCTACATAACAACAATGCCGTCCCTTCAACTTTGCATCAATGTATAAAGTGCATAAGGGATGGTGAAGTCAAACGAATCGATGGAGAAATCAAGTCGTTTGAAGTGCATGAAATAGGGCTAAAAGATGCCAAATACTTCTTCGATAAACCTGCTCTAAAGAAAGAATGTTCGAAGAAACAACGGGATGAGAAAATAAGGCTGTACGGAGCTGATACTGAATCTTCGTCAGGGGAAGAGGCCGACGAGGCTAGAATACTCCCGTCGTATGTGATACCCTCAGAAGATGAGGGAGAAGCAAGTCAGTCTTCGTTAATGATTGAAAGGATACCTGAAAATCATCACAAGAAACTCGCGCCGAGGGAAGTAAACCAAATCCAAGAGATGGTAATGTTCATAGTGCCGCCTAAAGAAGAAGTCACCGAAGAAGGAACCTTTAGGCACAAGCCTATTGTATTCTATAGGGCGTCCGATGGAAGAAGTCGGCCATTGGTACTAAACAATGATGAGTGGCCTTCAGAAGACGAGACCCTATCCGATAAGGTAGAAATACCCCTTCTACCATATTGTCCCAAAAGCTTAACCAGAATTCTCGCAAACATGAGCCCCATGTCCCCGACCTATGCTATGGCAAAGCGATTCGATCAGATATTGACTCACCGTAATCCTATAATCATAGGACCGAACGGAAAGCCAAGAAATACTCGAGGGCTCGGGTATGAAGAATCTGATGATGAACACGACAACTCTAAATGTCGTCCCATACAATACTTCAGTGATAGCGGCAGTAGTGATGATTCGCCGACTTGTGACCTAAGACGAATCCAAAGGAAAGCTAACTATGCCAATTTGAAAGCGGCTTTAAGAAGCGATCGTGGCAGAGGCCGTGGGAGAGGTCAAGGGAGAAATCCCTTCACCTATGAATCGCCAAGGCAACCCAAACCAAACCCGACCAATACACGCTCCTTCCAAGACTTGTTGAGACAAATGAAGGGTTTGGATGTACATTCCGAGCCTAAACAACAACAACCAAACAATAACCAAAGAACCTCTAAGGCTTCGTGTCATGTAATAGAAGCTGAAGATGGTCAATCTCCATTTGTCGCATGTAGTGTGTGCGATAGGCCAGGAGAGACATCAGCAATGACTTCATGTGCCGAGTGTGGGGCCGTGTGCCATCCCCCTTGTACAAGGTTTCGGGAGCATCCCCAAGGTAATGATGAAACCCCTAAATGGAGCTGCCTGCGTTGCTTCAAAGGTAAATGGGTATCAAGGCCAAAAGAAAACGAAAGAAATATAGAATCACTGTCCCCAACACCCGCGTCTGAGCCTTTCCCGCTTGAAGGCCTACTGGCTCAACTTCTGAAAGATTACTTGAAATTCCAATCCACGAAGGGACAAACCCATACAGATTCAGCAAATACAACCTTTGAAATGAAGAAACCTATTCCAGTGATACCGAGAGAAAGGAGTACTTTAGCAGAACTTAAGAACAAGACATACTCGTTTGGGCGGGATAAAGTTGCTAAAGCATTTGACCTAATGATGCAAAAGGGCCTCAACTTGCCAGTGTGCAAACGCCCGGAACAAGCAAGTAAGGTCAACGAACCCGACTTCTGCCCATACCACCGTATCCTTGGTCACTCCATCGATGACTGCTGGATCTTCAAGGACCTTATAGAAAACAAGAGACAAAAGGGAACCTTACCACTTACTGTGGTAGCCCACTTAGAAGGGGTTCACGCTCCGGTTCCTAACAAAGCGAAAGAAAAGCAAAACATGAAGTATGTCCCCAAAAATAAGGTACCCTCCCAATTCGAGGTAGGGGACATGGTATCCATGCTCAGCCAATCTCACCCATCCAAAGACGGTCATGCTCGAATCGAATGGAAGGGACCCTACATTGTCGAGCAAGCTTTAGGGCGAGATACCTATAGGTTGCGGGAAAGCAACGGAAACAGATTCGCGCCACCTATTAAAGGGAAGTATCTTCGAGAATATCAGACATCTGAGATGCAGAGTCAACCCCAAAGTCGAAGAATTCGAAACGAAGAGAATTCGGAAGGAGAACAAGAAGCTGAGTGCTATATGGCCTCTCAGAGGTCCACCGACTCAGAATATGATTCACCTCAAGAGAAAGAGGATCATAGGGGTAATGGCTGCGCAAAGCAAGGCAAATGCATGAGCTGCGATGAAGTAGACGATTACTACGTCATGTTCAATTGCGACCGATGCACTAGGTACTCATGCACTAAATGCGCCACCGGAAGAAAGATAAATTCTGGATACGATAAAAGATTCTTCAATTGGTTTTGCATCTCCTGTAAGTGCATCATGGAGAATGAGGAACAAAAGAAAAAGGGAAAAGCCAAGCAAACTTTCAAAAAGAAAGGCAAGAGTTCCGAATCTCACTCAAAGCGCAGGTCATCAAGGAAACCTAAAGATGGTGGTTCAAGCGACTTCTGCCAAGAAAATGAAAGTGACTCGTAAACCGTCGCTTCTAAGAAACCACCCCACTATAGCCACGATGAAGGTAATAATGCGCATGAAAGGGTGCGTGGGGTATCATTACGCCCGAGAGGGGAATAGTATATATACCCCACCCTTGAAAGAGGTCGATATCCTCGAGCCACCAATTCTCTCTACCCTAATCAAACTTTGCGCTAATGGCTGCTCAAAGAATAATTCCCCGCAACTGGGAGACCATGGCGCTCACACCAACAGTGAGAATGGGGTATGGCCTATATCCGGGCCCGGGTTCTCTCATCGTCAACTTCCCCAACAAGGATGCGCTGCCACAAGAGAGCCGATGGTTATGGCGATCTATCTTTATCTATGTCACTGGAGGAAGGAAAACCGAATACACAAAGTACCGCCTCGGTCACTATTTCTCAAACCAACTCAACTGCGAGTTCTCAAGCCTGATCATAGAAGAAGTCGACGAGAACGAGGCCGATTACATACTCATATGCCCAAGTGATGACATAAAAAGAGGTGTCCTCTCATTGGGCTCACTCACTCTAGAGGCCGATGTCCCCGGTGTCATCCCCACCGATATCCGAATGATAGGATGGACTTCTAGCCAAGGAGGCTATGACAACCCCCTCAATTATCGTGCGCGCATAAGACTCCGCAAGGTACCTCTACACTTATGGAATTCTGCTGATATTCACACTTTGGTGGCAGGATTCGGGTATCCTCTCAGGATTGCCCCATATTTTTTCCAACAACAACTACAGCACGCTTAGGCTCTTAATCGCTTGCGGGCCACCCAACACCATCCCGCATCAGTTGCAACTAACCGTTGACCCCATCCGCAAAATCGTGGACGTGGAAGTCGAAGGCTGGGATGAAAATGATGGAGACATGCCTCCGCCTGATGATGCGGAAAGCTCCGTCAGCAAACCTCCTCTTCCACCACCAGCACCAAAGAAACCAAAATCCCCTGAGTCACCTAACCTGTCACCACCCTTTGAACCAGCCACATCTGGCAAGGACAGGAGACCCGCCAAGCATGTAGGACCCAAGGCCGCTCCTTACTAGATGAAGACAACGAGCCGTTTCATATCAAATGTTTTTTTGGAATTTATTTCTCTTTCTCATGGACGATGTATGTATCTGCTTGGTGATGACATGTTTATGTTAAATGTTTGAGTGTATGTTTACATGGTACGAGATCTCCTCCTCGAATTCTACTTCACGATCTCTAATAAAACCCCACAAATATCTAAGACTCCAATAAAACCCAAGTTCTAAGCTTCGCCAATAAAACATTCCAAATAAAAAATGCCACAAATGTCCAAAAGTCCAACAAAACCTAAATTCCAATATCCATAAATAAAATATCCTAACAATTATACACGAGCGAAAACCTCTACAAATAAAAAGGGCCAAATTACAGCATGAGTGGAACTGTCTCGAGCGAAAAGTAAGGTCCCCTAACAATCCACAAAATCCATAAAGGCCTTTCGCCACAAAATGGGTTTTGCTAAGTTCCCTTAAACAATTAGCACTGGCAAAGTTTGTCCAGCCAGTTCTGAATATGGACAAACAAGTTTTATATTTTGTACTTTGAACAAAATATAGGCTTTGGTGTTGTGCCCATTTGAAACAACTATCACTGGTTTTGTCTTTCCCTCCAGTTCGAAAAAAGGAGAGACAAGGTTTCTTCATTGCCCTTTAAACAATGGAGTGCCTAATGATGATATCTCAAATAAAATCAAAAGATTAAAGAAAGTGGTCGTTTAGACTATTTAAATTCTGAAGGCACAAAATCCCTTTTAAAACCAAGTTTTCAAAACAATGGTATTCGCATTTCCCGCGATGCCCTTGCCTAAGGATTGATGCCACATAGGCTATTCAAGAAGGCACGAGAGGAGTGAATAAGGCGCCACCCTCAAACAAAGTGCACGCATGCACCTAAATTACACAACAACATAAAAGAGTGGAGAGATGTAAAGCCCACTAAGAAAGCCTCAAGCACAAAATGGGCTTTGTCAAAATTGTGCCCTTTAAACAATTGTCACTGGTACGCTCGTCTAACCAGTAATCTAAAGAGACGAGCAGGCTTTATATATTTGTGCCGAACAAAATAAGGCTTTGATGTTGTGCCTAGGCCACGTGAGCACTAAAACAATTATCGTGGCCCAAAATAAGAGAAACTGAGAACCCAAAGGCAGTAACCCTAATCGGGTTCTCACCTAATTGATCTCCACAAAAGAAGGCCTCGCGCCAAGTCAACACCCATGAATGATACGCCTATGGACCAATGCTCCACAGGCTGCAACCCAAACTAGAATTTAAGAACAAGGAACCTTTGACTCCAAAGACTAAAACCCATGATTTGACAAGTAAATCCCCCAAAATCCCATGAATGACAAGCGAATACCCTAAGACCCAAGTATAAATTCAGCATACCCTGTTGACATATGTCCCACGGGTGACAGCCGAACCCGAAACCAGAGGATACCCTTCAAACACTAGAATGAAACCGATGACAAGCAAGCTAAACTTCACTCGCAAAAGAAGCGTCGCTTTGCTATGTCGCATCAACCTCATAGAGAAGCGTAAAACATTTAACCTTAACGGGTTCCGTACGACCAATGAAGCCTCTGAGCAGAACGGGTTTTACATAAGTCATGCGCGCTGAAGTGTCCTTAAACGAAGGCAGCGCATGAAAATTCAACCTTAACGGGTTCCGTACGACCAGTGAAGCCTCTGAGCAGAACGGGTTTTACATAAGTCATGCGCGCCGAAGTGTCCTTAAACGAAGGCAGCGCATGAAAATTCAACCTTAATGGGTTCCGTACGACCAATGAAGCCTCTGAGCAGAACGGGTTACATAAGTCATGCGCGCTGAAGTGTCCTTAAACGAAGGCAGCGCATGAAAATTCAACCTTAACGGGTTCCGTACGACCAATGAAGCCTCTGAGCAGAACGGGTTTTACATAAGTCATGCGCGCTGAAGTGTCCTTAAGCGAAGGCAGCGCATGAAAATTCAACCTTAACGGGTTCCGTACGACCAATGAAGCCTCTGAGCAGAACGGGTTTTACATAAGTCATGCGCGCCGAAGTTGTCCTTTAAACGAAGGCAGTGCATGAAAATTCGACCTTAACGGGTCCCGTATGACCGAAGTAAAGTGGGACGGTTTTTACGAAGTCATACGTGCTGATGTGGCCCTTTAAAAGAAGGCAGTGCGCGTGAGTGTTCGACCTTAACGGGTCCCGTATGACCGAAGTAAAGTGGGACGATTTTTACGAAGTCATACGTGCTGATGTGGCCCTTTAAAAGAAGGCAGTGCGGGTGAGGATCCGACCTTAACGGGTTCCGTATTACCAATGAAGCCTCTGAGCCGAACAGTTTTACATAGTCACACATGCCGGGGTATCCCTTTCGTGGGGATATTGTGTGTGGGGATCAGGCCTTAACGGGTCCCGTATGACCGGTATCACTCTTCACTCTTGAGTGGGACGGATTTTACGAAATCATGCGTGCTGATGTTGCCCTATGTCGCCCTTTAAACGAAGGCAGCGCGTGAAAATTCGACCTTAACGGGTCCCTGTACGACCAAAGTTACCCTTAAGTGGTACGGTTTTACGAAAACATGTCGCCGCTTTTACCCTCCAGGTAGGTAGGCGCATGACTTGACCTGAGCCAGCTGAAGACGTTTGATCGATTAGAGCCCGATCGAATAGACGCAGAAGGCTGAGATGCAGCTTGAATTCAACGAAGATGCCTTGTCGCTTAGAGCCCGACATGGGAGATTCAGAAGATTCAGGATTAAGCCCTGACTCTACAAGTACATCTAGTCGCTTAGAGCCCGATTGGAGAAGACTTGAAAAGTTCAGGAGAAAAACCGAGTTAGACAAGTTTATCCTATCACTTAGAACCTGATTGGAGAAGACTTGTAGAACTCGTAGACAAAAAGAGAAAGAAGGAGAATAAGGGAGAAAATCGATTTAGACGAATCTATTTGATCGCTTAGAACCCGGTCAGAGAAGATTCGAATAAATCAACCAAAAAGAGAAACAAGAAGGAGAATGAGAAAGCTACAAAAGCAAACACCTACTACCAATATGTATATCCAAGCATGATCAACCAAAACCAAAATACACATACAAAGAGTGGGCTCGAAGGCGCGCACTCTCACAATGAACCCACGAGGTGGAACCTAAAGGAAGGTGCCGTAAGGTACCACAGCCAAGCAAGGCTCCACGGTCGCAGAGACACCCTGGGGGCAGTCGACGACCCCTCCTGCCCTAGTGTCAGAGGAACCTGTAACACCCTGACTTGGCCCTGCAAAGACAAATACGGGTCACAAAAAGAAACAAAAGTGATGAGGTAAAAAGGAAATAAAGCTAGTAATACCTGACCGAACATCTGCCTCTGTGACTGGGGCAGAAGAGCTAGCCTTACGCTTCTTCCTCACGCGAGAAACCCTCTGGGGAGGAGGGTCAGAACGCTGGAGAACCCTGCTAGGGATCCCAAAAGAAGTCAACACCTCACCCTCCGGCACAAGCAATGCTAACCAAGCGAATAAATAAGGGTTAGTATAATTGAACAGGATACACAGAGAAGAAATATCAATGAAGAAAACATACCAACTCTGAGAGGAGCCCCACCCATAACCCTAGAAGTGAAGAAACGACTATCCCGGCTGCACATGCCGGGAACTCTCTCGAAAGGGGGGACAGTCCTCGGGCCGATATGATCATCTGGTCCAGGCAGAACTCTCCTCATCCACCCACCTGGGGTCTCAATATGGCAGACCTGTATCATGTCTCTATACCATCGCTCGTATAAGACAGTGAAGGTCACTGGTCTAAAGGCCCGAGGCATGACAAAACGCGCCTGTGTCTCTATGCGAAAGAATGATACCCAACACCTAGCTGCCCCTGCTAAATCAGCATGGATGTCATCGGACAGTGGGACATCAGCAGGGATGCACTGGTCTAAGCCAAACTGATGTGCGCAACGGTATGGCATATAGGGCTCTAGGATCACCCTGTCCCCTAAGCGCAAAGGAAGAAGCCCATGACGAAGGCTAACCAAGAACCCAGCCTCCGCAGATCCCAACCTCAAACTCTCACAATGGTCTCCTCCAGGACCCCCGTCAAACAAAACAAGATCCTCAAGCCGCTCATCGCGACTAGCAAACTGTCTCCCGCCATGAAACCGGAGATAATCAGCACTGTCGCGAAGCAAAGCACGCGCCCGCCATGCTGATACACGGCTGGCTCTAACCCCAGCTATCTCAGCCAATAAGGGCAGGTGATGTCGCGAAGTACTATCCATCACTGGAGTGTACAACCCTGCCCAGTACATGTGAGCCCAACCAAACAAATAATGGTAAGGGATAACCTCGTCACAGAAAGAGGGATCACATGAAGAAGAGATCACTCTCATACCCTTGAAGAGGTTAGCTAAAGCAGGGATGGCTAAAGAAACTAGCTCCCCGTGCGCCAGCCTACTCGCCATAACAAAAGTCTCAGGTCTAATGATGCCAACTGGCTGACTGGGGATGGCGAAACGACAAAGCCATAAAGCTAGGAAAGCAGTCAATATGAGCTCTCGTCCTAAATATCGATAACGGGTGTGACATGCCTCCGGGATGGCACCACTGTGAAAGATCTCCGCTTTCCCAGTGCCGAAGGGGTCCAGAGGATGAGCGAAAGACTGACACGGGTACCTAACTCGGTCAGTAAAATAGCGAACCCAAGTATGAAAGGTCACATCACCCGCAAGGGCAAGCGTGTGATAAATGTCAAATAATCGCCTAAGTGAACACACATAAACAAAGTAACCCCCCGGTGACCTCTGCGCCAATGCCGTATCACTAGGGAGGTACTCATCATAAGGGGCACCAAAGATGGGTAAACCAGACAATCTATGAAACTCTATGGGAGAGATGGTCAACTCTCGATCGGCCAAAACGACTGTATTAGAGGTGTACCTCCACCTCTCAGCCAAAGCCTGAAAAAACGATGAATCCCAGGTATACTCAAAGAGAGAAAGAAATACCGCATGGTAGATGCCCGCGCTCTCGAGAACAACTCTCTCCCTCTGCAATGTAAACCTCGCCCAGTCAACCAGACCTGCCTCCGCCCCCAAGGTGCCCGGAGGGAGATACCCGGGAACCCAGGGAAGGGCCCCGGTGCCCACCATGCTCAAGCCCAAAAGATATAGAGAATGCGGCGTCCGATCCAATGAAGTAGGATAAAGGCTATCACCTAGAAATGAGTGGAAATCATGCTGCCGCAATACGGGTCCAACCCGCTGAGAAACACCCACTCTCAAGGTAGTCTCTGGTGTCCAATCAGTAGGATCGCCGGGGAATCTCCCTCTCACAGGAAAGGGGCCCACCGGCAAGGGGTCATGTATAGTAAAGGGAATCCCTACAACAAAGAGAAACCTTGTTAAAACTCCGTCACATTACCATGCAAATACAAATACGGAAGAGATACGGAAACGTGTACCTTGATCACGAGACATGACTGGAGATGACGGTCAAACCAGTCTCTGAACGGTAATGCCAACCTAAACTTCAGACAGTTGTAAGTGAGTACAGAAACCTGGTCCGAAATGACCTTAAACTACACCAATGGTCCGAAACGACTTTAAACTACACCAATGGTCCGAAATGACCTTTAAACTAAGCCAACGGTCTGAAATAACCTTAAACCACAAGCATGGTCCGAGGTGACCTTAAACTATCCCAACAGTCCGAGGAGACTTTAAACTACAACCAGAACCAAATTCCAACCTAATATGCCAAGGAGACCCCGAAATACAGCTAAAACCAACCCTGGTTAGCCAAAAGGCCCAAAGAGAAGCACACGAGACAAACTAGATCAAAACCCGAGATTATGCCTACAACCAGAAGGCCATTTTATCTAAACCCTCAATTTTGCAAACTACCTGCATGGCTCCTGTACTAGATCAGAGATAAAGTTTCCCTGTCTGTAATCCCTCCTCGGTTAGACAGGTTTTCCCCAATGAATGTGAGTTTGGAGTACAGTCACTGTCTGAAGCCCCGATGCACAAGCAAGGGACCAATTGCTCAGGCAAACCCCGAAAAACGCACATTCAGCCCTCACCCAACCATGCAAGTACTAGCAAGATGAGATAAAGATAACATACCTTTTTGAAGTAGATATGATCGAAGAAGATGATCAGACCCGCTTTCGAGCTCAATGCCCAATATGGAGTTCTAATACCTGAGATTCAGACAAGAAAAGCAACTCAGAAAGGATTCCATAAAGTTCGAGAAGAACACTGGGGGCACCTGGCTAAGCTATTCAATCCTAAGGTCTTCACACCTCACCCAGGTGGGGGGCATTTGTTTGACCCTAAAAAGTTGCTATTTAAAGTCAACATGACAAATGGCAATTTCTGAGGTAATTAAAATGCCAAGGTTGTACTCAGACCCTTCAGGCAAATTGGTCACGCATATTAAAATTCTTGTTAGTATTCTACATGCAAAACAATGAATTTTGATATTTAAAACAGCCAAAAATCACGAAGGAAACAATTTTCTATGACTCAAATCAAGCTGGATAATATTCTGGGTGCAAGAACATGGGGGGCATTTAGCAAAATTGGGTTACAAGCCACCTTGGGTACAATATAGGATGCATCAAACAAAACCTATGCAGGCAGGGCCCACAAGTCAGTGACATGGTAATATTTTCGCTGGCTGGTTAAAATGCGTGAACTCGGCTCATACAAGTATAACTGATGGACCAAAGGAGTGGCTGTGTGGTGCACGATGCACCAAGTTTAGCCAATTCATAGACCCGAGTTTAAACTCGGCGCCGAAGCTCAAGTGATCCCTTCAATTTGCATGTACCCCGTGTACCGTGCACCGCATACGAGTTAAAGCATGGTTCACTAAGCACCGAGCCCAGTTAAAAGAAACTAAAAATTTAAAAGGAGAAATAGAGACCGACAGGTGGGGCCCCTTGCCCAGGTTCCTCTTCCTCCTTCAACCCGAGCCCCTGAGAAGGATTTTGAAGCAGCAAATTCGGTAAAAGGGATGTCTAACCCGAGAGCTTACCCCAAAGCCTGTAAGGCCTTCCTTCCTCCCTTCTCTTCTCTGCCTATGCCCTTTCTCACGCCTCCTTCCTTCAATTCATAACTCGGCCGGAAATTGGGCAAATGCAAAAATGTGAAACTATAATTATACTTCAAATTGGGCTCTGAGATTTGGAAGGGACGATAAATGGACCTTCACGACGCTATTGGAGGCCTTAATTGAGTTAGAAATACATTGAATTAAACTGACACACGAACATGCCATGATGCGGCTCGGGTTTGAGTAGAACCCGTTAAATTAGCTCAGTAAAGGGTATAGTATACCCTGGAACACCATAAGAAACATGCCACGATGCCATGTGCCCCTTTGTTTGACAGCCAAGATGCAATTATCGATGGAGAAGCATTTTAGGCATGGTGTACCGCCGGTGTAGTTACAATTGGCCAATACAGCTAACCAATTGCTGTCTGGTCCCCAGGACATGTGCCACAACACCCCTGGATGATGACAAAATAGAGGAATCTGCTCCAGGGGTGCAGGAGGCACTAAATTAGATGTTACCACATAAGGCCGATCAATTAAGGGCCTTGATGGCACCCTTTGCACATGGGATCAATCTGAGGGCTGCAAATGACTTAAATGAAGATCAATTATGTGCAAAATTGTTATTGGGCGACCCCCTGCCAATGAAACATCCAGAAATGATGCAAGTTGATCTAGGCCCTTGATCAAACACCTGGTGGGCACAGCAAAAAACACATCAGCAAGCAACAAATCGAAAAACCTAATTTTGCCCATTATAAGGCACCTCAAGTGAACAGCAAACACACACTTCATCTTCTCCAGAAAGCTTTGAGCAAGAAACAAGAGAGAAAACCCCATTTTTACACCAAGGCTAGGTTAGAAATTTGAAGTTTTCAAGCAAGTTGAAGAGGTAATTAATACCTATGCAATGTAAGGCTCTAAATGAGCAAAGTTCTGTAAATATTCTACTTTGATTCGAAATAAAGAAGGTTTTTGATGATTTTTCTTGTTTGTTCTTCATTATTTTAGTTTTATCCCTCATCTCTTCTTCTTTTATTCTATTTCTAAACCTTCAAAAATCATGAATGTGAGAGTTGCATAATTTCTAGTTCATCATAGGATGAACAAAAATGAAATATGCAACTTGATGATCAAACAAAAATATATTTTCCCTTTTTAGTTCCTTTCTTTGCATCTTTCATGAAATAATAATGAAAAAAATATAAAAATGTGATTCTTCTTACCTTTTTCTTTACTTTGCATAAAATTATATATAATTATATATATATAAGTATTAATATGTATATATTTTAATATTTTATCATCTCTTTTACTTGGAGCTTATGAAATAAAAAAATATAAAGTTTTAGTCTTTGATATTTTCTTTTCTTCCCTAAACTCTTTTAATTTCTTCTAAAAATAATTAAATAGTAGAAGTATTAGGGTTGAGCCATGAGGTCTCCCTTCATATGAAAACTATATTAATTATTTTGTGAAGATATTAAAAGAATAATAAAGTGACAACAAAAAAATTAAACACAAGAGGTAGTAGGGTTGAGCCATGAGGTCTCCCCTATTATTCTCTCAACTTAAATGATCAAAGGGCCCATTTGTGCAAAGGGATTAATTTAGTCAATAATTAGTGCATTTATATGCATGAATATTGGCAAGAATTAAAAACTATGTGCAAATGGGGAGAAATTGAAGTCTAAAGTATTAGATGACATTAGCTTTGGCTATGATATGTCATTTGTGTTTTAAACTTGTGATATTTCAATGACCATCCTTTTTTAGATCCATTTGTGTATGGAAGAATATTTCATTTCCTAAGCCAATATGCTAAAAGAAATTAAATATTCCAAATATATGCAAATGATGGAAGATGGAAGGTTTGAAGTGTAAACAAATGACAAGTTGGATGTTTGCATCTCTAAACCTAAGGAAATCTTAATGACATGTTCTTCAAAAAACATCAAAAATATGATTTTAAACAAAATCAGGGGCTTCTTTGCATAAAACCACATTTTGGCAGATTTTTGGTGCTATTTTCGGAATTTTTTGGATTTTTTTCTTTCCCTTTTGTTCATTGGTACCAAAGATATAGCAATCAAAGCTATGAAAGTCCATAGAAATGATGTTTAATTCATAGAATTAATTGTAAATGTTTTAAAACAGTCCCTAGTACCCTCTGGAATAGTAAACCAACATTACACTACAAGACATGCACCAATTATACAATAAAAGCACTCAAAATTGCCAAAATGACCTTCTCTGGTAAACAGTACCTTCTAGACCGGTACAGGTACCAAAATAAAAAATGGACTTCACCGCTGGATAGAGGATTTCAAAACACACAAAATGGACACCAAGTTTGCACTTTTCTGATTATATTTCGATTTTATACGAATTTTCAAAGTTCAGATCAAAAAAATAGAAAAAACAGCATTTTAATAAAAAGGGGCTGCTGTTGGAAAATGGACAGTATCGAATAACAGAAAAAATCAAAACATAAAATAAATATCATAATTAGGTAGAATATTTAAAAACACACAAAATGGACATAAAGATCATATTTTTCTGACTTTTTTTCAAGAAGATATGAATTTTTAAAGTTCAATTGTTGAACACAAGTAGAAAATAAATAAAACAGCAGCACGGATCTTGAAGCAATCTGAAGCCCTTAATCTTGGCGCCATGATGGTATTTGAATGACAGCACGGATTTTAAAGTCCAGATCATACATCGAATGGCCAGCACGAATCCTGAAGCTCAGCCCACATCTTAAAACCCAAAAACCCGAATCTTAAAGCCCAGAAAATAAATAAAATTACAAATTAATTTTCTTTTTACAAAAGACCCCCTCTGATTTTCCAAAATTTGCAGCGAAGCCCCTGTAAATTTACAAAAAGGTCCCTGACAGCACAAAACTCTTCCAAATAAGCCCCTAAAGGCCCAAATTTCACATGAAACCTCATATAAAACCCGAATTACAAATCCACACCCCTCCAGCTTTGTAAATAAGCCCCTAGAAAAACATAAATATTTACGAATAAGTCCTTTTTGGCTATAACTTCTTCATTTCAAGTCCGAATTGACTCAAACCACCTCCAAACGAACCCAAATTGAACCCTCCATCTTTCTAAACCAAAATTGAACATGTCCAGACATCAACCAGGCCCTGAAATGACGAAAATACCCTTTTCTTCATATTTTAATCACTTTCTCTCAAATAAAAAAATATAAATAAAGCATAAATATATTTTCTCAAGTGTAAATGTACTTATAAAAAAATAAATAAAAATGTGTAATAAAGGTATTTTAATAATCACTACATCTCGTACATGTATGTTAATTAAATACTTAAAACAATGGTAAATCAAAGAGACACACGAAAGCCAAATACATGATTTCCCTATCTTAGCCCTTTTATTCAATTCACAACAAATAGGCATAAATTCTGGAATGAACGAGGTATTCAGCATGGCTTGGGAGGGTCATCTGATGTAATTAACAGCGGGGGCTTGCGCCCGCTGGGAGTTAAACGTCCCCACAATCATTAAACTCTCTCGATGGACCGATCACGAATCGTAGGTCTGTCGAGGGTGAACCAGAAGGAATAGCAGAGAGAAAGAAATGAATGTTTCGAGTTCGATGTTCTTTAATCAAATAGAGAGCATTGAACCACGAGACATTTAAATACACATGCACACACCTTCCCATACCAACAGCTGTGCAACTTTCTGCGCCCTACAGCCACTTATAATTTATAGAATTAAAAAGAAGTTTTGATTCTATTGTCAACACGATATAGATCCTACGAGGTCACACCCAAGAGAGAAAACGAAACAAATAAAAGTGTCATGGAGATGACTAACTTGATCTTAGAATAAATTTATTACATGTTGGACATGGTATACAAATTTATTTCTCAACAAAATTGAGCAAATACAATTAACCGTAACAATTATCGGGTGGGCCAAAAGTTGGCATAAATGGCAAAAACGAAAATGGCATAAATAGAAATTGGCCCAAGCCCAATTTAACATTAAATGGAGAAGTCCATTTGATGAAGTGGTTTGGAATAAAGTGGGATAAAGGTGCATCTAATGGAGAGGTTCATTGGATGGCAAAAGTAAAAGTTACTTTTGTCATGTTTAAATCTAGCCATCCATTGTGGTTGAGATGATTAAAACATACCCTAACTTCACACTATAAATACCCCACTTTTTTCCAAACCCTAGCCACCATTCTAATCCCTCTCTTCTTCCTTCTCTTGCAAGAAAAAATGCAAAAACGTTTTTGTAAGAAGAGGTGAAAAAGAGAAGAGGTTTTGCAATTTTGTCTCCACCATTTTTGCTCATGTGTTGAGCACAACTTCTACACTAAAATTAATAGTTAATTGAAGAGGTAGAAGCTAAGGTTAAGTTAGATTCTTGGTTGATTACCTCTAGCAAGGAAAAAACAAGAGTTTCGTTTAATCTCGGGTGGATACTCGTAGAGGCTTCGTGCGTTCGAAGCGGGTGTCATTTCGAGGCCGACTTGGAGAAGTGAAGGCTCGACAAGGAGGCAACAACCCTACATCTCAAGTCCCTACTTCTTGGTTTAGAGACCGAGATTTGAGGTATAAAGATTAAACAAGTAAAAATGCTAAATACGGTTCATCGTTAGTCAAATAAGTAGATCTATGTTGGTTTCTTTGAGTTAAATTTTTGAAATTTGCTCTTGCATGAAACTAATATTTTCTTCAAGAACAAGATTTCAACACTGACGGTTATTAATAAAAACAGTCAGTAAAGATATCAACACTGACGTTTGAATTAAAAACAGTCAGTGAATAAAAAATTACAAAAAAATTGACAATAAAATCAATATAAAAGGAAGTTTGGAATCTAACCGTTCGTTTTCACGCAGGAAATCAACGGTCGATCTGCAGTGAAATTATTCCAAATCTATTTTAAAATAATCAAGGGAGTACATTGAACGTAACCAACATAAAAGTTCAGAAGTTTTATTATATATGAGCTTCGATCCAACACGAAATGTTTATGGCCATACGATGCTTCAATTTTCGGTCAACTAGATGGATGGGTAAATAAAAACAAATTTTAATCAAACTTGGATGCAAGACAATAAATGCAGTGCTATTTAATTTAAACGGTTTCGATCGACCTACGGATGACATATTCCTGTGCGTCTTCATTAACTCATGAAACAAGAGTTTATGTTTCATGTTCAAGCATAGAAGATGTGAGTCATATATGCAACATGCATGTAATACTATATAATTTAATGTGTTAAAATCATTTAATTAAGCAATAAACATGTTATAACATTAATTATTGTATAAATATTACTAATATAATTTTCATTACAAAATATTTTCTAAAATTAAAGTCAAAATTTCATGTTAATTGCCTAAATTTCACTAATCACGTAAATTACAAATCATACTTATTAAATATAATATGTTCACTCTAATAAACAAGCATTGCAATTTTATTCTCAAATAGTTCTAAATTTTTATTCCCGTGTGTCTTCATTAACTCATGAAATAAGAGTTTATGTTTCAAGTTCATACATAGACGATATGAGTCATATAAACAACATGCATGTAATGTTATATAATTTAATGTGTTAAAATGATTTAATTAAGCATGCTATAAAATTAAATATTGCATAAATATCACTAATAAAATTTTCATTACAATTTGGTTACTGAAATGCGAAAAACGCAAAAAAAACAATTCATATTAATAGCTGGAGTTGGGTACCTTCACTGACGGTTCAATTGAAAAACCAATCAGTGTAGAGTACCTACACTGACGGTTTTAAAAAACAGTCAGTGAATAACACCTACACTGACGGTTTTAAAAACCCGTCAGTATAGGTAACCAACACTGACGTTTTTCTGAACCATCAGTGTTGGTTACCTACACTGACGGGTTTTAAAACCGTCAGTGTTGGTTACCTACACTGACGGTTTTAAAACCGTCAGTGTTGGTTACCTACACTGACGGGTTTTTAGAACCGTCAGTGTAGGTACTCTTCACTGACGGTTTTTCGAAACCGTCAGTGTTGAGTAATATTACACTGACGGTTCGAATAAAACCGTCAGTGTAGGTGTTCTTCACTGACGGTTTAGTAAAACCGTCAGTGTAGTAACTCTACACTAACTGTTATTTAATTGAACCGTCAGTGAAGGATATGAGCAACACTGATGCTTCTGCTAATAAAACGTCAGTGTTGGTAAGCTGCTCAACACTGACTGTTTAGATAACAGAACCGTCAGTAATTGAGGGTCAGTGAAGGGCTTTTTTGTACTAGTGGATGTGATTGATTGCACTAGATATTAATGCAAATTAATGCAAATCAACGAAAAAAATACATTGTGTTATGAAATAATAATAATAGACATTTCACCTTCTCCACCTCATCCACTATCTATTAGATTTAATTTTATATTAATTATCTTGTTAATTGTATGGCTTTTCATTTGCTTTCTCTAGCCTATAAATAGAGATTTTGTAAATAGTTGATGTTGATAGATATATGGTGAGATAATAAAGAAATAAGATTTAGCCTCTCCTTTGTTTTATTTTGTTTTGTTTTATAATACGTTATCAGCACGAGTTTGCTCTAGTCAAGTTGCGACGGGATTTCGTAGAAGCACACCTAGAAGGTACTCTTTAGATTACATTTCATTAACATTACTATTAGTAATAATATTTATTTCTTGGATGAAATTTTCTTATTTTATATTGAATGGGAGTAATATTTTCATTCCCTGAAGAGAATGATAAAGCAAGTACATGATAATGGCCAGAAGCTTTTGTACATACTATAACTAGAAGTTTTTTCTAAGAGAACCTGAAGTTCTTAATCATAATCTTTTATACAAGAGAACTTGAAGTTCTTAGCCAAAGTTAAAAAAAATAAAAATAAAAATAAATAAATAATCTTTATCATATTCTTCTCTGTTTGTACGGTTGCGTATCTTATTTTATTTTTTTATTATTATTATTAATTTTTTTAACTAAGCCTGAAGGTCAAGTCCATGCCACACTTTATTTTCTATTTTAAATTTATCAAGAGATCTCAAAAGAGTCTAAGTCCAATTTTCTTTTTAGTTTATTAATCAAGCTTGAAGGCCAATAATTCAAATCAACTTTCACTCATTAATTTCCAGCGGGGTTTTTAAGTTTTCCCATTTTTTCCATGTTAACCCCTCTAACAAAGAATTACTACACAAGCATTAATATCTAGCATATTTGACATTTATTCATTTCTGCCGAAATTTTTATTTATAACATTTAAAAAAAACAAAAGGACCAGAAGTTCTTATATGAACCAGAAAGTTATTGATATTTCTGATAACCGGAAGTTATCAAATATAAAATGTCTCCAATATTTAATTCAAGAACCTGAAGTTCGTATTACTCGAATAGAATAATAAGAATAATAACCTGAAGTTGTTATAATTGTTTAGAATCTGAAGTTCTATTTGAAATTTTAATCTAAAATTAATATAATAACCAGCAGTTATTATAAGCCACTGGATGAATAATAACCTGCAGTTATTCTCAATTAAAAACCTGAAGTTTTATTAGAAATTTTCATATAAAATCAATATAATAACCAGAAGTTATTATAGGTCATTGGATAAAAATATAACCCGAAGTTATTTCAAATTAAATTTTTACATAGCGCAGTCAAGCAATTTAATAACCATAAGTTATTAAATAAGTATTTTATTATAACTTGAAGTTATATAATATTAACCTGAAGTTATTAATACATTTAAATTTATTTATTTATGCAATTTACATATTCTTTTATTTATATTTATTCATCTCCCTTTTCATAACCTGAAGTTATGATATTAATAACCTAAAGTGATGGCATTAATAACCTGAAGTTATGATATTAATAATCTGAAATTATTAATACGTATATATTTTGTAGTACATATGACAAATCTCACAAAGCTTGAATTTATCTCCTTTTCATTTATCATAACTCGAAGTTATGGTATTAATAACCTGAAGTTGTATTTTGTTATAAATACGTACTAATGAAAAATGAGAAAGAAAAACATCCTGAAGATGTTTATTACAGATGTGGAATGACAAATCATTGATTGCGTACCTATCGTATGCCCAAGCATTTTGTAGGGCTTTATGAAGCCTCAATTTTTTTAAAAAAATGTGGAAACTAAAATGACCCCGAATATGAATGCCATATAGATACAGATTTTGATGTATCAGATTTCTTTCATAATCTGGATAAAGAAATAGACACTTTACTAAGGGAGAAAATATAATGTAGAAGTTTATGTTTATAAAAGTTTAGTTTACATTTTAATTTTCATATTGTATGGAAATAAAATTAATCAAAAAAGGTAGTTTATTTTTATTTTAATTTATTCTTGCATTCTTTTATTTTAAAGGAAAATGACTGATGCAATGGTAAGTAAAGAAGATCCATGTCTAGTAGACAGCGGAACAACAAATATCATATTGAAAAGTAAGAAATATTTTTCTCTATTGTCTTCTGCAAAGACACATGTTAATACAATTTCTGGTATTAGTAATTTAATTGAGGGCTCCGGAAGAGCTTGTATCTTGTTACCTGAAGGAACAAAATTAATTATAAATGATGCATTATACTCTAGTAAATCCAGAAGAAATTTACTAAGTTTTAAAGATATTCGACGTAATGGTTATCATCTTGAAACCATGACTGAAAATAATATTGAATATCTCCAAATTACATCTATTGAATATGGCCAGAAGATCATATTGGAAAAGCTGGAAGCTTTATCCTCTGGATTATATTGTACGAACATTAATCCAATAGAATCAAATATGGTAAGTAACCAGAAGTTACTTGACACAAAGATGTTCACTCTGTGGCATGACAAATTAGGTCATCCTGGTAACATTATGATGAGGAAAATAATTGAAAGTGCAAATGGGCATCCCCTAAATGATCTGAAAATAATTTTATCAAAAGATTTATCATGTGCAGCATGTTCTCTTGGAAAACTGATAATTAGGCCATATAAAAATAAAATTGAAAATGAATCTCCTTCATTTTTGGAAAGAATTCAAGGAGATATTTGTGATCAGAGTCAAAATAACGATGATTTACGTAGGGTTTTGGCTTAGGTTTTACATATTTTCTCACACTTATGTTTAATATTTTAGAGAAAAAGGCTACTGTCACCCTTCTTTATGTTTTATTGCAGAAAACAGGTTTTGGGACTATTTCATACCAAAAGGAGCTAGAATCAGGTCAATCGGATCAGCGATGCCTTCAACTAAGTCCTGGTTACGCCCGTATTGGTTAATACGGACCAGGCATAGCTCAGACTCAGAAGATAGCGCAGGAAGTTATAACCATAACTGCCAAGGTCTCATTACGGACCGTATCACCTGATACGGTCCGTAACCGAAGGCGCCTCTTGGGAAATAACTGCCGACAGCTGTTTCCAGATTGATTTCTTAGCCCCCAATCAAACTCTATACGTCCCTACACTCCTATATAAGGCCCCTGGACAGAAGGAATATATATCTTTGTAATTAGGGTTATATTTGATTAAAGAGAGAAGAGAGGAGTGATTGTAACAATGCCGTTCCGCGGCTAAGTTTCTTTTCTTAGGGCTAGGCAGTAAACCTTGTTACTCTTGATGTTTTGATATATATATTTCTGTTGATTATGGTTTCTTGTTGTTGTATCGAATATGCTTTTGTGATTTATTATCTCTTCATCTAATTTCAATGATCTAGTTTGAGTTCATGAGGGTAGTGACAGTGCTTTAATGACTCGAGGAAACTATTTGGATAAGTTAGCCTCGTTGAGATCTATTAGGTTTATGTGAAGAAAACCTTCGTGGGGAAACCATAAACCAGAACAACAAAACGCATGACCAAATTCCATCATTTGCGTAAGGTAAATCGCAGTGATCTGTGTAGTAATTTGGGAGATAAGAGACCCGATAGTTGCGTAAGGTAAATTGCATTGTCCTGAGTAGAGTCTCGATGAAAGATCTGTCATTCTAGCGTAACATAAATCGCAGTGACCTTTGTAGTTATCTTTCATAAAACAACAACAGGAAATCAGACGCATCAGGAATATATTGTCAAGGCGGATTGAGTGGCAATGGTGTGCCGAAACCCTAGGAATTCTCATCTCTATCTTTATTTTAATTACTTTTAATTGTTTCCTAATTTACATTGATCAACAAACATCTCTCAAATTTCAGATTTCGTCTAGCCTTTCGAAAGGTTGTGATTCGATCGCTCGAAGCACTGAACCAATATTCCCTGTGGATCGACCTCGCATATACTACTCGATAAGGATTGTGCGCTTGCAGTCCGAACCGATAGTATTTACGAGTTTATAAATATTAAAAGAAACATTGCTCTCTTTTGAGTGATCAAGCTTTTTGGCGCTGTTGCCGGGGAATAACGGTTCATTGTGCAAGGCCTCGAAAGACGCCCTTGCTTTGACCATTGAATCCAATTAATTAGAAACGCCTAGATTTCTTTTTATTTTCTTTATTTTCATTTTTTCTTTTATTTTCAATTTCGTTTTTCTTTTTATTTTCTTTTTATTTTCGGTTTTTAGTTTAAATTTCAGATTTTCTTTTCTTTGTTAGGACACTGCACGCTGGCCGAATCATCCGTACGAAGATCCGAGAGGATTGCTAGTATGAGGGGACAATTCGCTTCCACATCACCGATAAGAACCAATCATAGTTCTTCATCCAGTAATTCTGAAGGCGAAGAAGACCCAGATTCGATCAACATGGATATCCCACCGATTAACAACGGAAGACACAATGTTGATAATGGAGTTCACGATGCAGCAAGACCCAGACTTCTAAGGGACTATTGCGTACCGGGCGCGAATGATCCTAATTGTAGTATAAACCCGCCAACTGTTACAAACCGTAATTTTGAGATCAAACCTGCTCTCATAAATATGGTCTCACAACAACAATTTGGAGGATTGCCACATGAAGATCCACATCTTCATTTGTCAATTTTCCTAGGGATATGCGAGACGATAAAGATCAACGGGGTTACCGATGAAGCAATCAGGCTAAGGCTATTTCAATTTTCATTAAAAGATAAAGCAAGAGCATGGTTGTTTTCCTTACCGGCCAATTCTATTCAAACTTGGGACCAATTGTTTAATGTGTTTATTGAAAAATATTTTCCACCATCCAAAACTTCAAGGTTTAGAAATGCAATTACTAATTTTGAACAAAGGGATGGTGAAACATTGTGTGAGGCATGTGATAGATATAAGGATATGTTAAGGTGTTGTCCACATCATGGTCTAGAAAGATGGCTGATTGTCCAAACTTTTTATAATGGTCTAAACCCTACCGATAGGTTGTCTATTGATGCTTATGCAGGAGGAGCAATCATGAACAAGGAACCTGACGAGGCTTACAACCTAATTGAAGAGATTGCAATCAACCAACACTACTGGATCCCTGAGCGGAAGAAGCCAGCGCCAACACCTGGCATGCACCGAGTAGATGATATCTCCATGCTGAGCGCAAAGATTGATGCCTTGCAAGTGGCACTTAACAAGCAGACCAAGCAGCGAACGGTAGCAGCAGTCAATGCCGCAACAGTATGTGGCTATTGCGGAGGAGCGCATGAGATGACCGAATGTATGAATGTGACGGAACCTGAGGAAGAAATGGAGCAAGCAAACGCAATCGATAACAGCTTTCGACCTCAGCCCCCCTACAACACATACCATCAGAACAACCGAAACCATCCAAATTTCTCATACGCAAACAACCAAAGGCCTGCTGCACCTCAACAGAACTACCAACCACAATCCAATTTTCAGCCAAGATACAACAATCCTCAACCGAACTACCAACCAAGGCAATACAATCAACCGCAGCAACCAGACATCACATCATTAATGGAGAGATTCCTAGAGAAGCAAGAGAAGGCTAACGCCGAAATCGCACAAAAGATTGAATCCTTAACAAACCGCAACAAAGACTTAGAAGACAATGTCTCTAAGATGGCAAGAGAA
The DNA here is from genome assembly GCA_025461045.1 of Carex parvula. Classification (NCBI taxonomy): domain Eukaryota; kingdom Viridiplantae; phylum Streptophyta; class Magnoliopsida; order Poales; family Cyperaceae; genus Carex; species Carex parvula. Next base: position 88,112 of record JAJGRW010001187.1, on the reverse strand, counting down.
CTCTCAAGTATCGCACGTGAAAAAGGCAAATTTCCGGGCCAACCGGAAGAAAACCCAAGAGAGACTTGCAAGAGCATGACGCTAAGGAGCGATACAGCTTATCAGGGACCTCCCATGCCCGATCAAACTTCCGATGAGATGCATGCAGAGCCATCGCATTCAGAAGAGTACGAGCCGCAACCACCAGAGCCACCCGTACTTGAAACGCAGGCAGACCTTATTGAGGAGCAGAATGACACCGTAGGTGGAGACGAGCGACAACCCGAACCTGAATATATTGCACCACCACCCTACAAGCCACCTCTGCCATTCCCTCCAAGGCCGGCCAAGCACAAGATGGAGCCACAATTCGCGAGATTCATGGAGACACTCAAGCAACTACAAATCACAATCCCCTTCACTGAGGCAATTGCAAACATACCTTCGTATGCTAAATTTCTGAAGGAGATTCTTTCGAACCGCAGTAGACTCCAAGAACTCTCAACAATCCTGCTCAATCTGGAATGTAGTGCGCTCGTACAAAGCAAATTACCGACAAAGTTGAAAGATCCGGGAAGCTTTTCGATACCGTGCACGATTGGTACAATAGATTTTAAGAAAGCTTTATGTGATCTGGGGGCAAGTGTGAGTTTGATGCCAAAGGCAGTATTTGATAAGTTGAATTGTGGAGATCTATCACCAACTCAAATGGCATTACAACTGGCTGATCGGTCAATTCGATATCCTGAAGGAGTATTGCTAGATGTACCGATCAAAGTTGGAGACCTTTGGATACCTGGAGATTTTGTTGTAGTAGACATGGAAGAAGATGAACACATTCCAATCATCCTTGGAAGGCCATTCCTCGCCACATGTGGAGCAATGATTGATGTTAAGAATGGGAAAATTTCATTAAATGTCGGAAAGGACAATGTCACTTACGACATAAACAGAGCCTTAAAATACCCTTCTGACATCGATCGTGTTTTCAACTTGGGCATCACTGATGAATTTGAAGAGGAAGAGTATCCATTCGATGAATTTGGAGAGTTCATGGGTATTGAGGATTTGGATATCCTTCTTGGAAGGGAAGATGATGAAGTGCAACCTGAACAAGATGTCACCACTAAACCTGACGAGGTTTACAATGAAACTTGCGCAAGATGCACTACTGTCACTAAAGAAGAAGTAATTCCCATGTCCAAAGTCCTACAACCCATATTTCCTAATAGTAGCGAAGAGAAGAAAAAGGAAAAGACAACCTCTCCTCCACAACTCGAGCTTAAACCTCTTTCACCCAATCTACAATACAAATTTCTGGGCCCAAATCGAACCTATCCGGTAATTGTCGGCTCATAGCTTGACAAGACCCAAATCAGCAAACTCGTCAATACACTCAGGAAACACAAGAAAGCAATTGGCTACTCAATTGATGACATCAAAGGCCTCAGTCCTACCATTTGCATGCACCGAATTCTGCTAGAGGAAGATCACAAACCTTCACGAGAACCGCAAAGAAGACTCAACCCAAACTTGAAGGAAGTGGTCAAGAAAGAAGTCCTGAAGCTGCTAGATGCAGGCATCATTTACCCCATCTCTGATAGCAACTGGGTGAGTCCCGTTCAGGTCGTTCCGAAGAAGGGAGGTACCACAGTTGTAAAAGGAGATAACGACGAAATGCTCCAAACAAGAGTTGTTACAGGGTGGCGAATGTGCATTGATTATCGGCGGCTAAACGTGGCAACAAGAAAGGATCACTACCCTCTTCCGTTCATCGATCAACTGTTGGAGCGACTAGCGAAGCATTCATACTTCTGTTACCTTGATGGATACTCCGGCTTCTTCCAAATTCCAATTCATCCTCAAGATCAAGAAAAGACCACATTCACATGCCCCTATGGAACTTTCGCTTACCGTCGCATGCCCTTCGGGTTATGCAACGCTCCCGCGACTTTCCAAAGAGCCATGGTGTCCATCTTTTCAGATTATGTTGAGGAAATAATGGAAGTATTCATGGATGATTTTTCAGTTTATGGGGATACCTTCGACTCATGTTTAAGGAACTTGTCTAAAGTTCTGAAAAGATGTGAAGAAGTAAACCTCGTATTAAATTGGGAAAAATGTCATTTTATGGTACAGGAGGGAGTGGTGCTTGGTCATACCATTTTCTCTAAGGGAATGGAAGTTGACAAAGCAAAAGTCGAGGTAATTGAAAAATTAACTCAACCAACATGTGTTCGTGACATTCGCAGTTTTCTTGGTCATGCAGGTTTTTATCGAAGATTTATCAAGGACTTCTCAAAAATTGCAAAGCCACTCTCAAACTTGACCATGAAGGATGCCGAGTTCATCTTCGATGAGAAATGTATCAAAGCATTCAACACACTCAGGAATGCTTTGATTTCAGCCCCAATTCTCCAACCACCTGACTGGGACCACCCTTTTGAAATCATGTGCGATGCAAGTGATTACGCATTGGGAGCAGTCCTGGAACAGCGGAAGGATAAGAAGCCCTATGCAATCTATTACGCGAGCAAAGTTCTAAATGAGGCTCAATGCAATTACACAACAACTGAGAAAAAACTACTCGCAGTAATATTTGCAATTAACAAATTTTGATCTTACCTTGTAGGTTCAAAAGTCATCATTTATACAGATCATGCAGCAATCAAGTACCTCATCAACAAGAAGGACGCAAAACCTAGACTCATCCGATGAGTACTTCTCCTACAAGAGTTTGATATCAAAATTAGGGATAAGAAGGGCACAGAGAATTCGGTAGCCGACCACCTATCAAGACTGAGACAACCAAGCAGTGATGATCAACCGATCCATGATTCTTTTGCTGATGAACACCTTTACTCTGTAGAGACATGCAGACGGCCATGGTACGCAGATCTGGCCAACTACATTGCATGTGGAGCCATCCCGCCTAACATGACATTTCAGCAAAAGAAGAGATTTCTAACAAGTGCCAAACATTACTACTGGGATGATCCTTACCTCTTCCGCCTTTGTGTAGACAGAATACACAGGAGATGTGTCACACACGAAGAATCGAAAAGCAACATCCATGACTGTCACTCCTTGCCATATGGTGGCCATGCATCATTCCGAAAGACGGCATTGAAGATTCTCCAAGCAGGTTTTTATTGGCCCGACATCTTCAGAGATGTTCAGGATTATGTCTCCCGCTGTGACGCATGTCAACGGACGGGAAACATATCCAAACGCGATGAGATGCCACAAAACTCAATCCTAGAAGTGGAGATTTTCGATGTTTGGGGAATTGATTTTATGGGGCCATTCCCAAGCTCAGGTAACAACAAGTATATCCTCGTAGCAGTTGACTATGTCTCAAAATGGGTGGAAGCAATTCCAGCACCATCAGCGGATGCAAATGTAGTCAAGCGGCTGTTCCAGAATATCATATTTCCAAGGTTTGGCATCCCTCGAGTAGTGATAAGTGATGGAGGATCGCATTTCATCAACAATCAATTCAACAATCTTCTGAAGAAATATGGCGTCTCACACAAGGTGGCAACTCCTTACCATCCACAAACCAGTGGACAAGTAGAAATTTCAAACAGAGAAATCAAGAACATCTTGCAAAAGACGGTGTCTTGGTCCAGAAAGAATTGGGCACTCAAACTAGACGAAGCACTTTGGGCCTACAGAACCTCGTTCAAAACTCCAATGGGAATGACACCCTACAAGCTGATCTACGGAAAGGCTTGTCATCTGCCGGTGGAATTAGAACACAAGGCATATTGGGCAATAAAAACGTTCAATTATGACCTTAGAGATGCAGGCAAGAAGAGGCTACTAGATCTGAATGCACTAGACGAACTGAGACTACACGCATACGATAATGCAAAGATGTATAAAGAACGGGCGAAATTCTACCATGACAAAAAGATACGAAAAAGGGAGTTCAAGGAAGGCGACATGGTGCTTCTCTTCAATTCACGATTAAAACTCTTCCCCGGGAAATTGAGATCCAGATGGACAGGGCCATACAAGGTCACATATGTGTACCCTTATGGAGCAATCCAAATCTGGAGTCAAGAAACCGGGTATTCTAAGGTGAACGGCCAAAGGTTGAAGCACTACATCGTAGGAACAAATGACGAGCAGGAAGAAACATATTCCTTCGGGAGTCAGCCAAATGAAGGATGAGATCAAGAAGTCGAGCTAATGACTTTAAACAAGCGCTTCTTGGGAGGCAACCCAAGGCCACTTTTGTTTTCTTTTTCATATAAAAAAATTCAAAAATCAAAAAAATATTTCTTTTGATCCTAAACTATTATACTAATCACAGGGTTACTATTCTTACCTACAGGAGGAAATGCTGGAAGAATTTAATCGACAAAATTCGAAGCCCGTCACGAAAAATTATTCTCTGTTACGGACTGTATCAGTTCAATACGGAGTAGTTCTCCAATACGGGCTCATCTTGGACTTGGCGCAGAAAAAGGAAGGTTCAACACAAAACTGCACAACGGTTACGGACCGTATCAACTGATACGGACCGTAATCAATGAGCAGTTTTAACCAACCCTATTTCTGATGCTTCAAGAAACAAAAATTCGAATTTTAGCCAAAATTAACTTCCCACTACCAGCACTTCCTGCACATTCATCCCATCTTTTCACTGCCATATAAACTCTGCATTCACTTCCCTTTTTCCTGCACCATTTTGTAGAATCTTCAGATCAAAATTCGAAACCTGTCCACAGAAATTCTCCAAGTCAAGCCCGTATCAGCACTGTATCAGCTGAATACGGCCCGTAACAGAGACCGAAACCAGAGAAAAATGGCGCACAACAGTCCCCGTTCCTCCGATCCTCAATCCGACAATGAAAACATCTTTGCAACAGCCATGGGAATCAAGTTCTACAGCAAGCAAGAATTTGATCGCGCTCAAACATTGCTCGACCGTACCGTCGCAAACAACAAGGCGATGTGCATAAACACCATGAAAGTCCTTGGATGCTATGACTATGTGCGCGTGTCCCTTAATAATATCAATTTATGGGATTTGGCGGACAGCCTACGAACCACAAGAGTATACTTACGACCCTCCATCGAGTTTTTATCAACACTACAGTGGGAAGGCGACATGATCACATACCGTTTACTCAACCGCCCATTTACCATAACCATGGAGGAGTTTTGCAAGGCGCTGTCCATACCCACCAATGGCGAAATCGAACTATGCACAAGGGAGAAGCGCACGAAGTATTGGGAGATGGTTGCAATTGACGAGCGCAAAATATACCGCAAAGATTCACGCTTTATTTCTTCAATAGAATTGAGGTATATTCATATTATCTTGACTAATTCCATCTTCCCAACAGGAGAAGACACAACGGAGGTGCAAGAGCGAGATATCTTCATCATGCGTTGCATGAAGAGCCATAAGCATCAACCACATCTTGCATCACCTTACTTCCGTGGCCGCCGACACGAAAAACAACCATGTGGTTTCTGTGGGTTGTTTCGCAACCCTCCTTGCACATCACCACAACATAAGTTTTGACGGCTTCGTGGAAGTATTCGGCAATAACCGCCTAAATATGAACTATCTGGTGAACAACAACCATGTACAAGCGGTCTTCAACGCACACACCGGCGACATTAGGTACACTCTCAAAATTGGTGAGAATATGACCCTCCATATTGGCACGGATAGGGGGTCATTTCAGTTCGGATACGAATCCGAACACGAAGATGAAGCACAAGAAGAGGAGGAACCAATAGAAGAGGAGCCAACGGAGGAGGAGCCAACCGAAGAGAATATGGAGGAATCACAAACCACACCACATCAATCAACCATCCATCACCATGACATGGCGTTTGTACGCCATCTCATTCCACCACGCGAAAATACAAATGCATCCAACTCCATACCCGCTCCGACCGGTTGGGAGCAAGAAACAACAATATCTCAGCCTCGCGAACCAGGCCCTACCGCCCGTTACGCCAACAACACCCTAGAGAATTTAAAGAAGCGCACACGCTACTTGGAAGAATATTTGGACAAGGTAAACAAAGCACACAAGAATTTCTACGAATATTGTCTTTCCAAGAGAATACCATTCACACCACCAATTCCATTCAACCCATCACCACCCCGCGACAATGAGTAATCTGTGAGATCTTTCTTATCCCTCTCTTTCTTGTTTATTTTCTTGCATTGAGGACAATACAAAATTTAAGCATGGGGGTAGGGGGTAAGAAATTAGTTTAGGAATTGCATTGTATCTAGGATCATGGCATGTAGGACCCTTATTTTTAATTTTTCGCTAGCAGTTTTACTCAATCGGGACCACTTTTCAAGGATTAACCAAGATAAGTTGGGAGGAATGATTGAGGTTTTTATCTAGCGTGCATATAGGCATTTGCATTGATAGGATCATATAATTTGCATGTAGGTTAATCAAATAGGAATTTGTTTTAAATTTTAATTAGGCTAAGGTTTAGACAATGGGCCATGATACCAAAAATTCAGAATTTTAATTATTAGTGATTTCAAAGTGAACAATTAATTGCTAACCATGAGAGTTGATCAAAAATTGCAAAACCTAGAATTTTTATTTTGAGTAATTTATTTTTGCAAAGTCTTTTAAATTTGATAGTGTTTTAGAATACCCATTTATTATAGATAGACCCTTAGCGAAACTATGCAATAATTTCTTGTATGAATGAATACTTAAAATTGTGTGTAATCATGGTGCTTGTGACACAAAAATATGTTATTTTATTTTTCAGAAAAATAGAAAAATACAAAAAAAATCGAAAAAGAGAGAAACCCAAAAAAATAGAAAATTATAGAAAAAGAAAAAAAAATAGAATAAAAGATGGAGGATAAAAAGAGTACGGGTGCCTACGCAAGACTGGTTACCAATAGGCTCGAGAAAACCTCCCAAATTTTAAGTTTTTGTACATATTTAAATTTCGAAAAATAGTCACAAGTACCAACACACTTAGTTGTCATACTTTGCTCCAATCAATTGGGAAGGAAAATCAAAATTTATATCATTAGAATTCCTATTGATTGGAAGGGATCCATTTATAATCGAAGGAGAAATTAATACTCTCAATTTTAAGGATATTTGTGAATTAGATTGTTCGATAATAATTTTTCTAGGGTTAGCATGATGAGGTCAATCATGGGGTGAATAAATTATTCAAGGGAGAGATCATTAATATTTTAGAGTTCTAAATTTTTATTGTTATACCAATTGTATCAAACCAAAGTTCTAATTAAATTTTAAACAAGTCATTGAGATTGTATGGTTTAACCTAAACCGGATCTTTGACCAGCTGGGATGTCGTTGCTTGAGGACAAGCAACAATTCAAGTTGGGAGGCGTGATCAGAGTCAAAATAACGATGATTTACGTAGGGTTTTGGCTTAGGTTTTACATATTTTCTCACACTTATGTTTAATATTTTAGAGAAAAAGGCTACTGTCACCCTTCTTTATGTTTTATTGCAGAAAACAGGTTTTGGGACTATTTCATACCAAAAGGAGCTAGAATCAGGTCAATCGGATCAGCGATGCCTTCAACTAAGTCCTGGTTACGGCCCGTATTGGTTAATACGGACCAGGCATAGCTCAGACTCAGAAGATAGCGCAGGAAGTTATAACCATAACTGCCAAGGTCTCATTACGGACCGTATCACCTGATACGGTCCATAACCGAAGGCGCCTCTTGGGAAATAACTGCCGACAGCTGTTTCCAGATTGATTTCTTAGCCCCCAATCAACCTCTATACGTCCCTACACTCCTATATAAGGCCCCTGGACAGAAGGAATAGATATCTTTGTAATTAGGGTTAGATTTGATTAAAGAGAGAAGAGAGGAGTGATTGTAACCATGCCGTTCATTGTTGTATCGAATATGCTTTTGTGATTTATTATCTCTTCATCTAATTTCAATGATCTAGTTTGAGTTCATTAGGGTAGTGACAGTGCTTTAATGACTCGAGGAAACTATTTGGATGAGTTAGCCTCGTTGAGATCTATTAGGTTTATGTGAAGAAAACCTTCGCGGGGAAACCATAAACCAGAACAACAAAACGCATGACCAAATTCCATCATTTGCGTAAGGTAAATCGCAGTGATCTGTGTAGTAATTTGGGAGATAAGAGACCCAATAGTTGCGTAAGGTAAATTGCATTGTCCTGAGTAGAGTCTCGATGAAAGATCTGTCATTCTGGCGTAACATAAATCGCAGTGACCTTTGTAGTTATCTTTCATAAAACAACAACAGGAAATCAGACGCAACAGAAATATATTGTCAAGGCGGATTGAGTGGCAATGGTGTGCCGAAACCCTAGGAATTCTCATCTCTATCTTTATTTTAATTACTTTTAATTGTTTCCTAATTTACATTGATCAACAAACATCTCTCAAATTTCAGATTTCGTCTAGCCTTTCGAAAGGTTGTGATTCGATCGCTCGAAGCACTGAACCAATATTCCCTGTGGATCGACCTCGCATATACTACTCGATAAGGATTGTGCGCTTGCAGTCTGAACCGATAGCATTTACGAGTTTATAAATATTAAAAGAAACATTGCTCTCTTATGAGTGATCAATTTGTGGGCCTATTTCTCCTCCATGTGGACCATTTAGATATTTTATGGTTTTAATTGATGCATCAACTCGATGGTCACATGTTTGCCTATTAGCCACAAGAAATGTTGCATTTGCTAGGCTATTAGCACAAATAATTCAATTGAGAGCAAATTTTTCGGATTATCAAATTAAGAGAATCCGGCTTGGTAATGCAGGAGAGTTTACATCCCAATCATTTAATGATTATTGTATGTCAATTGGGATTAAGGTAGAACATCCAGTGGCTCATGTACATACACAAAATGGTTTAGCTGAATCATTAATTAAAAGATTGCAACTGATTGCTAGACCATTACTTATGAAATGTAATCTACCATCTTCTGCATGGGGACATGCCATTTTACATGCTGCTGCACTTATTAGATTAAGACCAACTGCATATCATAAATTTTCTCCATTACAATTGATCTCTGGAAGAGAACCAAACTTGTCCCATCTTAAAATTTTTGGTTGTGCTGTGTATGTTCCAATCTCTCCACCACAACGTACAAAAATGGGACCACAAAGAAGATTGGGAATTTATATTGGTTTTAACTCTCCATCAATTATTAAATATTTAGAACCATTAACTGGAGACGTTTTTACAGCACGTTTTGCTGACTGCCAATTTGATGAGACAATATTTCCAATCTTAGGAAGAGAAAAAGAAAAGCTGGTAAAACAAGAAATAACTTGGAATGCATCCTCAATATCTTATCTTGATCCCCGAAGTGGTCAATGTGAATCAGAAGTTCAAAAGATTATACATTTGCAAAGAATAGCAAATGAGTTACCAGATGCATTTACAGATACAAAAAGAGTGACTAAATCACATGTACCAGCTTTAAATGCAACTGCTCGAATTGATGTAATCCCAGCAGAGGTTACTATACAGAGAAAACGTGGAAGACCAATTGGTTCCAAAGATAAAATCCACGACAAAAGAAAGAGCAGAATAAAGCAGTTGGTGTAACTCCAGAAGAGATTAATAAAATCCCAGAAGAGGTTAATAAAATCCAGGAAGAGATTAATAAAATCCTGAAAGAGATTAATAAAATCTCAGAAGAGATTGATAAAACCCCAGAAGAGGTTGATGAAGTTCCAGAAGAAACTCAGGTACCTAATGATTATGAGATCTCAATAAACTATGTACAGAATAGTACAATATGGAACCGAAATGAAACATGTACTGATGAAATTTTTGCATATGCTATAGCAATTGATGTGCTAAATGAGGAAGATTATGTGCCAAAAACTCCTGAAGAGTGTATGCACAGAAATGATTGGCCAAAATGGAAAGATGCCCCGAAGGCTGAATTAGATTCGCTTGAAAAGCGCAATGTTTTTGGACCTGTAGTCTTAACCCCAAAAGATGTTAACCCTGTAGGTTACAAGTGGGTATTTGCAATAAAAATGAATGAGAAAAATGAAATTGTGAGATATAAAGCAAGGCTTGTGGCACAAGGTTTTACACAAATACTAGGAGTTGATTATGAAGAAACTTATTCACCTGTAGTGGATGCAATAACTCTTAGATTTTTAATCAGTCTCACAATCACTGAAAATCTTCAAATGCTCCTCATGGATGTAGTCACAGCTTATTTGTATGGATCACTTGATAATGATATTTATATGAAAGTCCCTGAAGGATTAAAAATGCCTGAAGCATTGAAATTAAAATCTTGAAAAATGTATTCTATAAAGTTAAAAAAATCTTTATATGGACTAAAACAGTCAGGTCGAATGTGGTATAATCGACTCAGTGAATATCTCGTAAAAGAAGGATATAAATCTAATGTAATTAGTCCATGTATTTTTATTAAAAGATCAATCTCAGGTTTTACGATTATTGCAGTATATGTTGATGATTTAAATATCATTGGGTCTCCTGAAGAGATCGAAAAGACTGCAAAATTATTAAAGAAAGAATTTGAAATGAAAGATCTTGGAATAACAAAATTATGTCTCGGCCTGCAGATCGAGCATTTGTATAATGGTATTTTTGTCCATCAATCAAACTATATCCAGAAGATGTTGAAACGTTTTAATATGGACAAAGCTCATCCTCTAAGTACACCAATGGTTGTCCGATCACTTGATATAAAAAAGGATCCTTACCGACCCCGAGAAAAGAATGAAAAAGTTCTTGGTCCAGAAGTACCATACTTAAGTGCAATTGGGGCTTTGATGTATCTTGCTAATAATACGAGACCTGATATTGCTTTTTCTATAAATGTACTAGCAAGATATAGTTCTGATCCAACACGCCGACATTGGAACGGAATTAAACATGTATTTCGTTACCTTTGTGGGACACGTGATATGGGACTATTTTATCAACAAGATACAAAGTCCAAATTAGTTGGGTATGCAGATGCAGGATATTTATCAGACCCGCATAAAGCTCGATCACAATCCGGATATGTGTTTACATATGGCGGTACTACAATTTCAGGGCGATCGACAAAACAGACACTCACGGCAACATCATCAAATCATGCCGAATTAATTGCTCTATACGATGCTGGTCGAGAATGTGTCTGGTTAAGATCAATGATCCAACACATCCAGGAGGAATGCGGGCTGGAGTCAATCAAAGGAAGTTCGACAGTACTATATGAAGATAATGCAGCATGTATTGCTCAAATCAAAGAATGATATATTAAAGGTGACAGAACCAAGCACATCTCGCCAAAATTCTTCTCAACTCATGATCTACAAAAGGATGGCTTGATAAATGTTTGTCAAATCAGATCAAGCGACAATTTGGCAGATCTATTCACAAAATCATTGCCAAGAAAAGTTTTTGAGCAACTTTCAGAGAAGATCGGCATTCGTCGCTTAAAGGATATATGTTAAAATGAGGGGGAGTATTATACACGCTGCACTCTTTTTCCCTTCACTAAGTTTTGTCCCACTGGATTTTTCTTAGTAAGGTTTTTAATGAGGCAGCATAACTAATCCGGAAGTATCAGTTAATTCAAATTGGTCATGTAGTACCAAATTAATATTTGTCCTGCAGTACAATATTAATAGTGTATAATATAAGGTAAAATATCTAAGGGGGAGTGTTATGAAATAATAATAATAGACATTTCACCTTCTCCACCTCATCCACTATCTATTAGATTTAATTTTATATTAATTATCTTGTTAATTGTATGGCTTTTCATTTGCTTTCTGTAGCCTATAAATAGAGATTTTGTAAATAGTTGATGTTGATAGATATATGGTGAGATAATAAAGAAATAAGATTTAGCCTCTCCTTTGTTTTATTTTGTTTTGTTTTATAATACATTGTACCGTGAACCTAAATTATTTTAGAGTCAATCAGCAGTGATTGAGAGTCAATCAATATCTCCAACGACCGGGTCAGCAGAAGCTCTAATAACATATCCCTGTGGAATTCCATGGTTCTGAAATTCAGAATTGGAATCAGAATCGGATACTGGATCATAGAATCAGAATCGGATGAATCAGCCGTACTCGGAAGAATTGGATTGGAAATTCAGATTTTTTTTGGCAGAAACTTGTTTTGTAGCCAAAATATAGGAAAACATTATTTGTAAGAAAACTATGTAGACAAAAGATTATACTCAAATAATCCGCTAATTATATAATATAATATAATATAAGCATTACAAATAGAACACACCTTTTATACAAGCTATCTATAATTTATGCATAGAAAAGCAAGATTACATAATTGGCAGCATAAATTTAGTGCATGATTATCTTGACAAAGTATGTGTTAAGTTTTTTTCTAGTTCAAATTATGTTTGCATAATTTGATTTTTTGTTTATTTGAAATTATAGATTAACAACTGTCAGGAAAAAAATGTAAAATAACCGAAGGACTCAGCCTAACTCGGGCTTGACTCGGCCTAACTCGGCCTGACTCGGCTTAAAAATCGGATAACTCGGCCGAGTCAAACACTATTCAACTGAGTTTTGATGAAAAAATCGCATGGGCGCGAGACTCGAGTGAAACTCAGATCGGACCCGACCGATACCGAGTTGACTCGGCCGAGTTTCCAAACCATGCTGTGGACCCCTCCCTTGACACCATCCAATCTAATTTAAGATTTGTGCGCAGGAAAATTGAAACAGACACGCACGAAGTTTAAAGCGTTCTGCACTAATCTTAAAGCAAATTGACGGTGATTAAACCCATCGAACCAAAGTAGGTCTGATGCCTGTCGGACCTACTCTCAAGTGTATTATTTAACGTATTATAAGGCCAGCTTAATGGGTAGGCGAGATTTAGGTGATGACAAATTTTGAACCATGTGCATCCTTTTGTCCATTCTGAATTAGATTTTTTTTCTTTTTAGGGTACGGTATAGCAACTTGCAAACATTCTGAATTAGTTACTTAGACTAGAAAATGTGAATGCACTAAATGCAAAATTCAACATAAATGGACTGGTGCACTGGACTTGGAATTAAACTAGTAAACATCTAGGACCCACCCACATAACCATTTACTGAGCACTTACAACTATCAATAAATTTTTCTCTCTATAATGGACACATGTCATTTTCTTGTACTAGTCAATTGCATTTAGCATAAGCACAAAGTATTACTATAGATCGCTTTTTCTTTCTTGCTAGACTGGATAGATGCCCTGGTCTCTCTGCAACACATAGTTATCATCTTAATTACCAAGTCCCTATCAAAGTCAGAAACCTATGCCAGGAAGTTTACCTCAGGTAACTATCTAACGTGTAGGATGGGGAACCTGTAAAGATGATTTATCACCTATTTGTAGCAAAGAAAATAATAAAACTAATTTAGCAACCAACCAGATAGCAAACATGGTGTAGATTATGATAGACATAATCAAATCGTAACGTGTTTTTCAATTAGAACACAAACAATTCAGAATCTGTAAATCCAAAACAAAATAGCATACGTAATTTAAAACTTACAGTTTTAGAGTGTCGACATCGTTAAGCGAAAGCGTTAATACTGATCATCAATGGTTTTCCTCAGACGTGATGCATTGCTGGAACAGAGTTTTTGATTAGCCAGTTGAGTGAGTCTGCTACTATATATAATGAATAGTAGGGGCAATAACGGATCTCCCTGACACAACCCTCTTGTGTGTCTAAAAAATGATGTTGAAATCCCATTTATCCGAATAGTTGAAGTAGATGAATTTAGCAATTGCAGAATCCATGATATCCATCCGGGTGAAAAACCCTTTTCAATTAGTAAACTGGTGAGGAAACACCAGTTTACCGAATCAAAAGCCTTCTCGAAATCCACCTTGTATAATACGAAGGGTATTTTCTTGTAACCATAGTAAGAAAAAATTCTCTCGCCACCAAGGACTCCATGATTGATCTTCCTTTCACAAATGCTGTCTGCTTGTTGGAGATAAGTTCGTTCATCTTTGGTTGCAACTTGTTTGCTAGCACCTTAGTTATGATTTTAACCGAGGTATTCATGACACTAATAGGTCTGAAATATTCAATTACCGTCAGTTGGTCTTTTTTTGGGATCAGTGTTATTGCAGCTTTGTTCAAAAGCGCAACGTCACCACCCCCTATATTCCAGTCATTAACTATCTGCATGAAGTCCCGTGCCACCACATCCCAGAATTGTTGAAAGAATTCTATGGGAACCTGTCCGGGCCACTGTCCTTATTTTTAGGCATCTATGCAATAGCTTGTTGGATTTCATGCTCGGAAATCTGATCGTCGAGGCCCTCAAGAGAAGCAAAGAGTTGAGGGCCGACCCTTCCAGTTAGGTCGAATGGTGGAGCCATCCTCCCTTGGCAGCCCGCCTATGGACTTTGAATTTTTTTTCTTGCATTTGTGGAAGCATGAAAAAATTTAGTATTTTTGTCTCCTTCTTGCCAGTGACAACTTGATCTCTGTTTCCACTTAGTTTCCATTATTAGCGCCAGACGAAAGATATGTTCTCTTAATTTGATTCTGAGCCCAAACTCGTGGGCGTTGAGGCTTCTGGCCTCTTCCGCTTTGTCCAGTTTCTGTAGGACCCATTTAGATCTAGTTAGATAGGTCTCCTTCTTTGCAAACTTTGCATCAGCCCAGATTGTGAGGTGTCACACGGTCACCTTATGTTTTTTCACAAAGTTATGAACTGCCAAGCGTCAGTCAGCCATCGACGTCCAACTTGCTGAGACTACCTCTTTGATGTCCTGGTGTCTCCGCCAGTGTTGAGAAATAGAATCTAGAATCTCAGATTAATTATCATCATAGATTTAGAATTAGAGGGCTAGAATTAAACCAAAGAGTTAGAGGGGTCTTCTTGCATATAGTCAACATAAGTACACTGTACACAGGTACCAACGTTACTGTAACGGTAACTTAGATAACTTGTAACATATATATCAATCAACTCTGTAAACAAAAGAATATACGAAAATTTCAGTTTCATAATTCTTGCTCTCCTCAGAAATATAAAAAACAACATGGTATCAGAGCCTCAATCTCTGTGACCGAAAATCTCACAAATATTTACCAGTAAAACTGGTACAGCGACAAACAAACATCAAAACCCATAAAACAACAATCTAGCACAGCAAACAATGAATTCAGAGGGGCAGCACTCCAGGGAAGCTACCAATACCTCAAAACTCACAAATTCATTGCTCAATGGCCAAAATTACCTCTCATGGGCAAGATCTGCAAAATTATCTCTCAGTGGAAGAGAAGTCTTAGATTTCATCACAGGAGAGTCAAAAAAACCCACAGCAGAAAAAACTGAGGCAACTGAGGCCGAAAAAAGGCAGCAAAACAATGGCAATCCAAAAACGACAGAGTTATGACATGGCTCATGCAATCGATGGAACCAGGAATCTCAGACCTATTTCTCAGCCATGAAACAACATTCGAATTGTGGGAAGGTGTAAAAACCATGTATGGCCGACAAAACAATTATTCCCACATATATCGAATAAAACAAGAAATTCAACAAGAACAGCAAGGGTCAAGGAGTAACACAGAGTACCTGGGGGCTCTTCAGAAAAAATGGCATGAACTTCGAGTTTATCGACCAACCATAACAGATCCAATAGCAATACAGAGGGAAGAAGAGGACAAGATCTTTCAATACCTTGCGGGTCTTAATCCAAGCTATGAAGCTGTAAAGTCACAACTTCTTCTTACAACCAATCTTCCCTCTTTCGCCCAAATCACCACCATGGTGGAGCAAGAAGAAAGCCGGCGGCTAGCTATGGGTGGTCCACAAGCTGGTGGCAGCGAGGGACACGAAGCCCATAGCTTCGCTACCAAAAACCCCAATTTCGCAAAAAACCCTAATTTCCAAAATCCCTCAAATCGGCCGAATGTTAAGCGAGTAGTGTGCTCTCACTGCAAAAAAGAGGGTCACCAAGCCGAGAAATGTTACTTTCTTCACCCCCATCTCCGTTCAAAATGGTGGGACTCAAAGCCGAGAGGGGGAGCGGGGGCAGCGGCTGACTGGAACGAAAATAAGAGAAGAGAGAAAGAAAGGGAGCCGCTCGGTGGTATCCCAACTCAAACCGGGTTCAGTGTTTTAAATAACCTAACCGGTTCAAATGAACCAAAACTCAGCTCAAACGGGTCTGGTGGGTCAGACGCTGGCGGGTCAAGCGGGTCAGATCCGATGTAGCAGATGTTTGAGCAATTTTCTGTCTGGATGATGAAGAAGAATTCAAACAACACTTGTGGTATTGTTTCTCATTCAAATAATTTAAATTTATATAATCAAATAATCATAGACAGTGGAGCTACTGACCATATGTTCGGAAACAAAAATTGTTTTAACAATTTAGTCATGACCAAAGGCAATCAATTCGTATTAGTAGCTAACGGTATGAAAGCACCAATAGATGGTATAGGTGAAATCAATGTGTGTAATAAGAAAATTAATAACGTTTTATATCTAAAAACTTTTCCTATAAATCTACTTTCGGTAAAAAAATTAACTCATGACTTTAATTGTAATGCAATATTTTCTTGTAAAAATGTTATCTTTCAGGACCGGGAAACCGGGAGGAAGATTGGGGAAGGTTTCCTTGAAAATGGACATTATCTTTTGAATTTACTAGAATCAAATTTTTGTGCTTCCGCAAAATCCATTAATCACGAGATTTGGCACAAGAGGCTAGGGCATCCGTCCGATAGGATCTTAAATAGTGCACTAGATTTTTCTTTTCAAAATTGTATTAGTTGTGATATATGCAAGTTGGCAAAACAAACAAGGCTTCCTTTCTCTCAATCAAATAGCAAAAGTGAAGCATTGTTTGATTTGGTCCACTCCGATGTATGGGGTCCGGCCCCGATTAATTCTTATAATGGATTTAAATATTTTGTTATATTCATTGATGATTTTTCTAGAGCTACTTGGCTATATTTACTAAAATCAAAAGATGAGGTTTTTAATTGCTTTCAAGAATTCCTATGTCTCATAGAAAATCAATTTGATGCAAAACTTAAAATTTTTAGATCGGATAACGGAACGGAATTTGTGAACAAAAATTTTACCACTTTTTTTAACAAAAAAGGAATTATACATCAAACAACTTGCATAAATACTCCCGAACAAAACGGGGTGTCGGAAAGAAAAAATAGGCATTTATTAGAAAAGACTCGTGCATTATTATTTCAAAATAATGTTCCCAAAAAATTTTGGTCGGATGCCATCCTTTGCGCTACTCATTTAATAAATAGATTACCAAGTATCATTCTAAAAAACAAAAGTCCAATGGAAATCCTTTATCAACGCAAAATTAATCTTGATTATTTAAGAATATTCGGTTGTGTATGCTTTGTAAAAATTAAGAGGAAAGATAAATTTGACTATATGTCGATAAAAACTATTTTTTTAGGGTACTCCTCATATAAAAAAGGATATAAATGTTATGACCCTATCACAAAAAAATTATTTACTTCTAGGGATGTTGTATTTTGTGAAGATAAGTCGTATTTCAAAGAAATGGAAATTAGTGAAACACCACATACAAATGAACAAATAAATTCTATAATACCTCGTATAGATGATCAAGTATTTACACAAGATGCTAATCATGAGGTTGAGACAAATAATGAAGAGGAAACCGACAACCTTGACACAAATGAAATTGGAAGAGAAGAAAATTTAGAAGTTAGACGGTCCATAAGAACACATTTACCATCCACTAGACTTAGAGATTTTGTGACCTATACCGTCCAATATCCAATACAAAAATTCGTATCATATAAAAATATTTCTTCTTCTTACAATGCATTTCTTACCTCCATTGAAAAAGAACTAGAGCCTAGTACTTACCAAGAAGCCATAACCAATCCGGTATGGTGTGATGCTATGAAAGAAGAGCTAAAGGCTCTTGAAAAAAATGAAACATGGGTAATTGTTCAATTACCGAACAACAAAAAACCCGTTGGTTGCAAATGGGTGTATAAAACCAAATATAATAGTAATGGTACCATAGAACGGTACAAAGCGAGATTGGTGGCCAAAGGGTATACTCAAACATATGGAATAGATTATAATGAAACCTTTGCCCCGGTAGCAAAAATGAATACCGTTAGAATTTTATTTTCTATTGCGGTAAATAACAATTGGGATTTATACCAAATGGATGTGAAAAACGCCTTTCTTCAAGGAACACTTGAAGAAGAGGTATATATGAACCTACCACCCGGTCATAAATTGGAGAACAATTCTAATTTAGTTTGTAGGTTAAATAAATCGATCTATGGATTGAAGCAATCTCCACGAGCATGGTATGGAAAGCTTAGCTCATATTTAAATTCTTGCAATTTTACAATTAGTAATGCCGACCATTCCTTGTTCACCAAAAGAGATGAAAAAACATAACCCTTGTACTAGTATATGTAGATGATATTATAGTTACCGGAAATAACATAGAAGAAATTAAAAAAATTAAAAGTCAACTAAAAGAAAAGTTTGACATCAAAGACCTCGGATATTTGAAATATTTTCTAGGAATAGAGGTAGCATATTCAAAATTAGGGCTTTTTATTTCTCAAAGGAAATATACTCTAGACCTCTTGAAGGAAACCGGTAAATTAGGTTGCAAACCGGCCTCCACTCCTATTGATAACAAATGCAAATTAAATAGTGAGGATGGTGAACCATTAAAAGACATAAATCAATTTCAAAGGCTAGTCGGAAAATTAATTTACCTAACGGTTACCCGTCCGGATATTTCTTTTTCCGTAAGCCAAATTAGTAAGTTTATGCACTCACCAAGAACTCCTCACCTAGAGGCCATAAATAGAATTTTGAGATATTTAAAGAAAAATCCCGGTAAAGGAGTTTGGATGAAAAATAATAGTTCTAATGCAATATATGGCTATTCCGATGCAGATTGGGCCGGTAGCTTTGATCGAAAATCCACCACCGGCTTTTGCACATTTGTAGGTGGAAATTTAGTCACATGGAAAAGCAAGAAACAAAGTGTCGTGGCACGATCTAGCGCGGAGGCGGAATATCGAGCCATGGCATCAACCGCAAGTGAATTAACGTGGATCAAACAACTACTCAACGACATAGGCATTACAAATGATCAACCAATGAAGATGTATTGTGATAATAACTCCGCACGACATATAGCATCGAATCCGGTATTCCATGAGCGAACCAAGCATATAGAAGTGGATTGTCACTTCATTAGAGAAAAAATTCAAGCGAAAGAAATAGAAACACCGTACGTTAGAAGTGAAGATCAATTAGCGGATGTCTTCACAAAAGGCTTGGACCCAAGACCATTTGAGAACATTTCAAGCAAGCTCGGATTGTACGATATATACATTCCAAGCTTGAGGGGGAGTGTTGAGAAATAGAATCTAGAATCTCAGATTAATTATCATCATAGATTTAGAATTAGAGGGCTATGATTAAACCAAAGAGTTAGAGGGGTCTTCTTGCATATAGTCAACATAAGTACACTGTACACAGGTACCAACGTTACTGTAACGGTAACTTAGATAACTTGTAACATATATATCGATCAACTCTGTAAACAAAAGAATATACGAAAATTTCAGTTTCATAATTCTTGCTCTCCTCAGAAATATAAAAAACAACAGCCAGTATGTCTCGAATTTGAACCGTTGTTTTCTCTGGTTGGTGTGCGGTTTAATCGTTAGTAGCATCGGTACATGGTCTGATGCCAATGCCAGTAAATCCCGCAGTTTGTGAGTAATTCCCAGTGAATTCCAAGTCCCAAAAATTAAAACTGTCTAATTTTTTTGTCTTGCGACAAGAAACTCCAAGTTTTCCCAATAGTTCAATGGATAAAGAAAAATCTCTTGTGGAATTTTCATGTTCTACTGTTGTCAACTAAATACAAGATCAGATGACTAGCTTAGAGTAGAGTTTCACAAATATTATGATTGAACTTACAACAGTTTTGTGAAAAAAGAGCGAAAAAAGGCGATCAAAAAAGCGATTAGAGCGACAAAATCCACAGAAAAAATCGAGAAAATCAAAACAAAACAAAAAATAAATCGCAAAATATCAGTGGTGGATCGCTAAAATGGCCGAGCAAAACTCATTTTCACCTCTCGCTGGGCTGGATCCTAACTCCCCTCTTGAGTTTCCACCTCTCCCTTCATCCCACTCAACAATGGCGCTTGGGCCTCAACCTGGGCTTCCGAAATCTGGATTGCCACGTTCATATCGCAATACATTACTTCAGCCTGCTGGCTACAGTGAAACTACGCGCCAAAATGTCACTTCGCATTGGAAACCGAAACACTCTGCCTTGATCAGTACGGTCACGCGGGGAGCATTGGTTAAAGCAACCATTGAGAGGCTGCGTGCTTCATCTTCTCCATCTTCTCCTATATGCTTCAAATGTGCCGATAAAGGTCACACCTCTTCGGAATGCCGCAATCTCGCGCTATGTTTCATTTGCAACAAACTAGGGCATCGATCGATCTCTTGTCGATCGGTGACTACTAATCCACCAAGCCCACGCAGAGCTCCTGCCCGATCTGCCTTTTCCTCTATTCCCCCTTCTTCACAACCGCCTCTTCTTCCTTTACCTTCATCGCTAGCCACACACCATCGCATGATGACGTCTGCCGCCATGAAAGCCCCGATCCGCACTCTATACTGCACTGAAGCGAGTGATAATGAAGAACAGGCGTTTCAGCGCAGCTTCTTCCTGACGGACCCTCAAGGCTGGGGTGCGTTCAAGATTGAGACAGCGCTGAGCAAGCTCGTGAAGCATTTCCAATGGATCGCGTGCCGTTTTGATGAACACCGGTATTTGATCGAAGCTCCTTCTCCTCAATGGCTTGATTCTTCCCTTTCTCGCGGTCATATCCTTCTGGACAATGTCCAGTTCAAAATCTCCCCCTGGGATCCCTGCTACGGCGAAGGGCTGCGCATGATCACCCAATGGGTGCGCGTCCGAGGTTGGCCTATTAAATTCTGGCAGTGGGAGGAGTTTGAGAAGATTTTTACTGATTTTGGCGCCACGGTGCTGGAGCTCGACCCAGCGACGCGCTATAAACGCGATCGCCGTTTTGCTCGGGTACGTCTCGGGATGTGCGATCCGATGCTCCTCCCGGCTACTCACTGGGTGATGCATCGCGATGCGGGTGGCTACCTCTCCCGACATGACCTGATCTTTGAGTTAGAGCATCTACGTAATTCGGGCCCTGGTGCCTGGGTTAAGCGCCAGCCTCCAACTGACACCAAGCCGGGCCCAAGCGATGATTCTTCTGGCACCGGCTCCAAAGGTGCTCAGAGTAAAAAAAGCTCCAAATCTACGTCTAACAGGGGCGTCGTGATCTCTGATGCTTCTGGTGGCTCTCATGGCAAGACTGCGCCAGCGCCGCCACCTCTCTCTGCCAAAGGCAAGGAAATAGCTCCCCCCTCTGACAATCCCTCAGACTCGGATGACGACATGGTTATTGGCGACTCCCTGCAGGCCCCCCCCCCCATTTCCTCTCACCACGATGGGGCACCCTCTCTCTCTGTGGTCGGGGGACCTTCGAATTGGCTTCCATGGCTTCCCCCGGAATTTGGTCCTGGTTCAGGCCGTGTCCCCTCCTCCTATGCCCCGTACCATGGCGAAGACATTGGACCTTTTGAAGAAATCGAAATCATTGAAAGCCCCACCCCGCCACCACCTCTACCGCCCCCTGAAGTCCCTGCCTCTCCTTCCGTCCCTCTTCCTTCCAGTACCCCTCCTACTAACCCCCCGACCCCCTCTCCAGAGGCCTTAGCTGTCATCACCAAGCTTATCAACCAACTTGTAGCTCCACTGCTCCGTCAACACCAACAGGAAAACGCAAGTCTGCTCGAGACACCTCAGGTAGTGGAAGCCCCTGCCAGTTCCACCAAGAGGCGCCGCCGGCATTCTGGTATTCCGCTCCCTACCAGAAGGAGTGTCTGACTCAAAGCACTAGGAGGCGACAATCAGGAAATTCTGACTAAGGCCACTGACAGAGCACAAGCTAGTCCCAGTCTCAGGAATTCTGGTAAATCTAATTCACTACTTTCTAGCTTTCCTTACTCTAGAATGACTACTGAGGAAGTACTTGCATTGTTTCGGGCATATAAAATAACTTTAGGTTGTGGTTCTTTAGACTCTGCTCAGATTGTACATGCTCTGCAAAGCTTAGATAGAACTGATTTTGATAGATTAATCTTACAAGCTTTTGCTATGCTTAAACAGTCTGCTGCTGATCATAATCTCTCTTTAGTTCTAGGTAGTAAGGGGAAATTAGTGATTCAATGAAAGTGCTTAATTGGAATATTCGGGGTTTGAATGCTCCCAGTAAACGAAGAATTCTTAAGGACATTATTAGTGGTAACAACATAGATCTTATTGCTATTCAAGAAACTAAAAGAGAAAACTTCTCTCATAGGATTTTGAATTTTATTTCTCCTAGATTCGATAATTGGTTTCACCTTCCATCCCTTGGGAGATCTGGAGGGATACTTTTCGGATGTGATAGTGATACATGTCAAGTTAGTAGATTTGTATCTCACAACTACTCCATAGATGTATTCTTGTATGATAGAAAAGAAAATTGTAATTGGATGCTTACCATAGTCTATGCTCCCATTGATAGAAAACTTAAATCTGCCTTTTGGCAAGAACTTAGGACTAGTAGGATAGGTAGAAGGGAACCATGGCTTATCTGTGGTGACTTTAATGCAATTCGAGCTAGGCATGAAAAATCTGGCACCAATTTTGATGTAAGACTTAGTGGTAAGTTTAATGACTTTATTGATGATCACCATTTGATTGAGCTCTCTCTACCTCACAGACAATTCACTTGGGTTAGTGGCAATAATAAGGCCTTATTAGATAGATATCTAGTTAGTACTGATTGGCTAGATAATTACCCTCAAACTACAGTTCAATCTCTGAGCTCATATGGTTCAGATCACTTCCCTCTTTTGCTCAACACTACTTCTATCTCTAAGTTACCCTCAGGATTTAAATTTGACCCAGAATGGCTTAAACAGCCTGATTTTATTCCTCTTGTTATCCGATGGTGGAATGAGATTCCACTCCAAGATTTTAGGATAGGCCTTTCTTGGCACAATAAAACTAAAAAACTGAGACAAAAAATGAAGGGATGGGCTAAGAATTTTTATGGGGCTAAGAAAAGAGCTAAACAAGCCATCCTTACTCAAATTCAAGATTTAGAAAATATTAGAGATGATAGAAATCTCTCTTCCCTTGAAAAGGAGCAATGGATTTTCCTTAAAAACCAATTAGATACTATCTACTTAGAGGAAGAAAAGTATTGGCAATTAAGGTCTAAACAACAGTGGTTAAAGGAAGGTGACTTTAATACTAAGTATTTTCATAGAGTTGCCAACACTAGACATGGGAAAAACAAAATCTTATCTTTAGAAATTAATCATTCTCTCAATAACAATCCTGTAGATATCCATGCACACATATTGTCCTTTTATAAAGACTTATTAGGCACCTCAGGGTGTACTTTTGGATCTACTGATGCCTCATTTTGGGCACCTTCAGACAAAGTCACTTCTCTTGAAAATTCACATCTCACTACTCCTTTTCTAGAAGAGGAAATTCATCAGGCCATTTTCTCTTCTGATCCCACTGTGGCTCCTGGACCTGATGGTCTAACCTTCCTATTTTACCAACAATTTTGGGATATTGTCAAGTATGATCTTGTTCGCCTATTTCAGGCCTTCCATTCAGGAGAGATTGAGCTCCAATTTCTTAACAAGTCTATTATATGTCTCATTCCTAAAGCAATAGATGCTCAAGTAATCCAAAAATTTCGGCCAATCAGTTTGGTTAATTGCAGCTTTAAAATTCTGTCAAAAATGTTAACTAATAGACTTGAACCTCTTTTACAAAGACTCATTAGTCCACATCAATCTGCATTTCTCAAAGGAAGATACATCCTTGATAATGTGGTTCTTAGTCATGAAATTCTTCACCATTGTCAACACACAAAGGAAAAGGGAGTAATTGTCAAAATTGATTTTGAAAAAGCATACGATAAAATTAATTGGGATTATCTCCTGACATTACTGAAAAATAGGGGTTTTGACCCCCTTTGGATTTCCTGGCTCTCCCAATGGCTATATAGTTCCCAATCCTGTGTCAATATCAATGGAACCCTGACTCCATATTTCTTTTGTCGTCGAGGGGTTCGACAAGGTGATCCCCTCTCACCTTATCTCTTCAATTTGGCTGCTGACTCTCTTTGTCACCTTTTCTTCCAAGGTAGAGAGCAGGGGCTCATCCAAGGTCTTGGACCTCCTTGTGATCATCAGCATTCAGTGACAAATTGTCACTATGCCGATGACACAATCCTCTTTCTTAAAGCTGACCCCAAAAATGTTGAAACTGCTTGGTGGACAATGATGATCTTTGAAGGAATATCTGGTATCAAAATGAATTTAGCTAAAACTGAACTCTTTCCAGTCAATCTACCACATGATGAAGCAAAATCCTTGGCTGATCTGTTTCAATGCCAGCTGTCCTCCTTTCCCTTTAAATATTTGGGAGTACCTCTGTCTAATAAGCCACTTAGAGTTAAAGACTGGGGTTTCTTAATTGACAAAGTCAAATTTAAATTGCAAGGTTGGAAAAATCAAACACTGTCTTTAGGGGGGCGAATTACACTGATTAATTCAGTTTTGACTGCTGTCCCTCTGTATACATTGTCATTATATCGCATTCCCAAGAAAACTCTGCGAGCAATTGATAAACTTAGACGTATCTTTTTATGGCAAGGCACTAGCACCAAACGAAAATACTCTCTTGTCAATTGGCAAAATATTTGCATTGCCAAAAAACTAGGTGGCATGGGTATACTAGATCTTAATCAAATGAATTATGCCCTCTTACTTAAGTGGTGGTGGTGGTATCAAGATCCTCAATATAACAAATTATGGAAACTGTGCTTACAAGCTAACTTGCAGCTTCATTTTCTTTCACCCTTTTGGAAGGCTGTTAGCCAGTTGTCTCCCATATGCAATTTAGGTATTAACCGAGCCCCTGGAAGACAGGGTTCAGTGCAATTTTGGCATGATGTATGGTTTCACCATTCACCACTGCACATTCAATTTCCTCAATTATATGCAATTTGTACTACCCCTAACATCTCAGTTCAAGAAGTTTTTCAATCTCAAGGCAGAGGGGTGAGATTTCGACGTGCATTGCATGGGGTTCTCCTCTTGGAATGGCAACAACTTCTCCAATTATTAGAGTCTTTCCATTTCTTGCAGGACCATGATCAATTACTTTGGCAATGGGATCCTTCTGGCCGTTTTACAGTCCAATCTATGTATCTATTTCTTAATTTTAGGGGTGTAACTAGAACTCATCCCTTGTTATGGTGGAAGTTACCGATACCACCTAAAATTCGGGCATTCATGTGGCTCATGTAACAAAACAAAATTCTAACCAAAACCAACCTCCAAAAGAAAGGATGGTCAGGGGATGTATCTCGTGTTTTCTGTTCCCAACCTGAAGATACTGATCATCTCTTCTTTCACTGTTACTTTGCCAAACATGTCTGGTTCTATATGGGGCAGTGTCAGTCCATCTTCACTAATTGGCATTCTATTCATGATTTATTGACATTTGCCCTCACATTACCTAAGACTCAAAAAACTGCTTTTCTTATAGTGACTAGTGCTGTTATCTGGTGCATCTGGACCACTAGGAATGATCGATGCTTCAATACTTCCATTACCCAATCAGGGAGACATGTCATTCTTAATATTATCGCTCTTGTATCTTATTGGACAGGTTCACTGGCAGAGCATAGTCAGGTTGCGGCCAACCAATGGCTTCCTCAGGATCTGGATGTGGTGCCCCTCCAGGTTGCTTCTCCAGAAGATGATCAGCTCCTGCGCTGGCTCTCTGATGATTCAGATACTTCGGCTTAATGCCATTACTCTCCCAGTTTTGCTTTTGCTATCCTGCCCTTGCTGTGGCTTAGTTTATGTTGTTCTTGCATGATTTCTTTTTGTTCCAGCTAGACTATGTCTGCTGTTGATGGTTGATAGCTAAACTGTGTGGTTGAATTCCGTTACTATTTGATGCCTCATTATCGTATCTATAAATCCGACCTATTTCTGTACCAAAATCTGTGTTCCAAACCACCAAATCGTGTCTTTTACATTGAATATACATGAAATATCTATAGAATATGGTACTGCTATGTTTTCATTCTTACTTTGCAGATAACAAGCAGAATCAGGGGAATTATGAAGTTCTGACGCCTTACACGCGGGCCGCGCCACTTCTGACGCGGGTCGCACAAACCCCTGACGCGACCTCTATTCTACACGCGAGGAGCACAGGCACGCGGACCGCGTCACTTACATGCGGGTCGCGTGAATCAATTCCGGAAAGAAAACAGAAGAGGAAACAGAGACTCAAAGAAGGAAGGTCGGCCAAATGAGCTATATTACGGGATCCCTTGCCACAGAAGGGTATCTCATTCATTATTGAGCATTCTGAAGAGCAAGAGGCGACTTCTAGGGTTGGAGTTCGACGGCTACCTTGGAGGCGAAGTTGAGAGGAGCAAGACGAGAGTTTTGCGACGAATCTTCATTGATCTTCGAGTTTTTCTATGAACTCTTTTATCTTAATTTGTTTTATTTGTTCTTTGATCATGAGTGAGTAGTTTTCTTTGTTTCTAGGGTTACGATGTAGTTTGATACTTTGTTTTGTATGCATGTTGTTTGGATTTGTGTTGAACCATAGTGTTTAATTGTTTGAGTATTATCTTTATTGCTTTGTTGAAGTTGATTGTATGATTCATGTTTATTTACTGTTAGATGCCTATAACATCTTTCTTGTACTTTGGCCTTGATGATTCTTTCAACCATACTTAGTATTTGAGGTAGGTTTACGAGCCGTAAGGCGAGACCAAAAAGTAACTGAGAGGTGAACTTAACCAATTATCGAGAGAAATTGGTTACCTTTAGTAAACCAGACAATTAACTTAGATTAAAACCCTAAGAAGGTGAAATTGCATTTCCGATACCAGGTTTATTAAGCCAACAAACGAGAGTTGAGGTTTAGGAACATTAGGTTCGGTCAATGAATCCTTACACTAAAGAACAACGCAAAAACAGACAACTGCTGCATTTGCTCGAGGTCCACGCGGGCCGCGCATGAGAGTGCGCGGGTCGCGTGTTCCATGCGGGTCGCGTGTGAAAGCATGCGGGTCGCATGAGTACCGAGAGGCAAGGTTGATAATGAATCGAAAACCCTGGGAACGCTTTTCTTTATTTGATAAAACCCAAATTTACCTTCTTGCAATTTAATTACTTCTGTTATTGATTGAACTTAGGATTTAAACAACCAAACCAACCTTTTTCCAACTTCTAGTACCTAATTAATTTAAATAGAACTCCAGAGTTGATTTAAGAACCGTCCTGTGGATCGATACCTAATTATACTGTACGACGGGACTGTGCACTTGCAGTCTAGTCGAAAGTTGAATAAGGTTAAAAGCTACAGCTTGCTGTAGTGAAACTTTGTGATACACTTTTGTGCGAACACTATTTTTGTATATTGAACTCATGTTTCATGCATCAATGAAACGGGCTAAATGCCTTTTTTTTTTTTTTTTAAAAAAAAAAAATTTGTCTTGCTCGATGTATATTGACAGCCGCAGTAGAGTTTTCAAATACTTAAGGTGAACGAACTTATCTCCAACAAGCAGACGGCATTTGTGAAAGGAAGATCAATCATGGAGTCCTTGGTGGCGAGAGAATTTTTAAATACTGTGGTTAAAAGAAAATACATCGAGCATTATTATACAAGTCCCAAAAATTAAAACTCTTTGTCTAATTTTTTTTGTCTTGCTCGATGTATATTGACAGCCGCAGTAGAGTTTTCAAATACTTCTTCTTTGTCTTGCTCGATGTATATTTCTACCTTGTCTTTCCTTGGAAGATATTTTAATAAATAATTTTGTATTTCTATTTAACATACATGTCTATTGTAACGCCTCAAAATACTGGTATGATTAAATTTATACAGAATTCTATTTAGGAATAGTAAGATATATTAAATCGGAAATTAACAATTAATAGAAGTCAATAAATAACAGATGATAAAATTTAGGAGAACGAATAATTGAAATTTAGTCAAATTATATTAATAGGTTTATTCATATGTTAAGCAAACTCAAAAATTAGAAGAAAAACTAATCTAATTTCAGCCACACCTCCCCAATTAATATGTCCCTCTCCCCTCTCCCTCCACAGACAATCATTCTCTCCTCATAACTGTAAAAATCTCTTTCTCTCTTTCTCTCCTTCTCTCTTTTTTTTTTCGTTTCTCTCTTTTTCTCTTTTCTCTCCTAGCCGCCAGCCACAAGGCCCCTTCCCTTGGCTACTGCCGCCGGCCACCACCCCTGCCCCCGCCGAGAACCCTCACAGCCGACCCCTGCCCCGCGCGCCGAAACCCCAGCCGGCCCTGCACCCGTGGCCGAACCCCCCTACCACCAGCCCGTGGCCGAACCCCCCTGCCGCCAGCCGAACCCCCCACCCGTGCTCTCCCTTCCCCTCTTCCCTGCCGGCCGAACCACCTAGACCCGAACCCAAAACCCTAGACCCGAACCCCTAAAACCAAACCCTAAACCCGAATCCATTAACCCCAAACCCGAAACCCAATAACCCAATATTCAATTCAAACTTTCTTATCTCTTGAAAACAAGTAATTTGTACAAGAACCGAGGTTAATTTCCAATAATTATGCCAAATTGAAATTGTGGGAAGAATTGAGGGTGGTAGTCTATTTAATTAAGTTTAATTGTGGGGAAATGGATTAAGAGTCATAGGTATTGTGATTTATATTGGAATTGGTGTGAGTTAGGTGACAATTGCCATAAATACAAATAGAATCGTGAGTAGAACCATACCATGCGAGATTTAGGGTATTAAATTTATTATGAATCCTTTGGATTTAAATGGAAAATAAGAATCTAATTAAATGTGTTAAAACTTAGGAGCAAACCGCGAGATTTTAGGAGACGCTGCGAATACGCGAGATCCCGACACGCGCTCAAACGAAGTCAGTGAGAATACAGGTGCGGGTTCCTGGTCCTTTTACAAATAATAAGAAATGCGTGGATTAAGGTAGGTAATCTTTTTTCCCAATCTGGTAGATGAACTGCATGTTGAGAATGTCGAATTCTCTTTCGTTTTGTGTAGAATTGCATGTTAGGAAACTTTTTGGATGCATTGATTTGAACTGACAGGATAGTGGGAATGTGAACAAGGTAAACTTTTAAATGAACTGTTTTAAATTGGGGCCGTCCCTGTGTGGCGGTCCTGCATGTGTTTTGAAAATCAGGCTGTCCGTGTGTGACAGACCCCCAGAGTGTGAAATGTGAACAGAACAGAACAGAACAGAACAGAACAGAACAGAACGGGTCGCCAAATTCGCGGCGGTTCGCCGGATGGGTCCCCGAATGGCCCATCTAGAGTGTGATTGAACGGGTCGTCCTTGCGTGACGATTCGCCGGATTTCTATGTACGGGCATGGATTTCCAGAGTGTGGAATTTCAAACCTTTAAATGTGATTGAATAGGAAAGGCTGGATTGTCCGTGCGTGGCGGTCCAGATGGTGAAAGTTTTTTTTAAGAAAAGAAGCGAGTTTGAGATTGAAATTGGTTTTGAAATGATTGTATGTCCGAATTGATAGGAAAATTGGGGTTATTTCAAAACCTTTACTTTATTGTTATTTGGGATATAGAATGCATTAATTTGTAAAAGCACCGGGCTGGAACTAAATCCCGCACTGAGAGATAGTTCGATTCTCTCACCCGTTTTATTTCCACTTTTATGTGGGTTCCAGGAACTGAAGCTGAGGACCTAGAGGAAGGACGCGAGTGAGAAAACTAGCGGGAGTTATTTACTTAGCCACTATTTCTTTAGTTTTCTGTTGTGTGAACAAAATACTGTACAGACGTGGCAGTGACTGTTTGAATTGCCATGTCTGACGTGTTTTTCCTTTTTTTTATTTGTGTGTGGAACTCATTTATTTAGAATAAAGTGGCTTGTTTGGATTTATTGTTGATAATGTATGTGATGTGCTAATCGCCTTGCGCGTAAATGCGCGGCGGGTTGTCCGGGGGTGTGACAACTTAGTTGGTATCAGAGCCAGCACATACAATATCAATAAACTTCCGCTAAGAGAGCGCTAGCAATAGGATGCGGCAATAGGTCATAGACCAAACTATAGGAACTAGGCGTACCAATAGTAACCAATGTATATGATATTTAGTGACGGATTATGCTTTTTAGTAACGATACAAATTATTTTGAATATAACAAGGATATTTTCTTTTTGGAAGATTGAACTAATTTAATTTTGTAGAAAACAAACCAAATAGATCCTTTTCTTAGATGGCAAATCAATTTAACGGGCAGCCCACTTGGCTAAGGACATTCGCAACCACCGCAAAAGTCAAGGAAATGGTTGGATGGGTCGACTTGTCCGGAATCACTGTCAATGCTGCAATCTCCGTCAATTGTCCGTACTCCGTCATCTCGCCACACGTGGTGGAGGCTAGCGGATTCAGGGTGAAGAATACCGGAAGACGCCGTTTCTTCGCAGGGCTCGAACATAGGGTAGAAGAACAATACTGTCCGGATCTTTACGTGAACACGCAGAATGGAAAATGGCGAGTAGACCCAGTCGTGGCAGACACCGGGGCATACGAGATGGTCTTAGGAATGGACTGGCTCAAGGAACACCACGTGCTGATAGACTGCGCACATCGCAGCCTCGTGTTCTGGCCACCCCACGAGAAACCAGTCAGAGCAGTAATGCAGAAAATATCGGGAAATAAGAACAAGCTCATCGGGGAGAAACCCCAGAAGGTAGAAGAAGAAGACCCAGCTATAAGAGCGGAAATGGAAGCAGAACCATTCACAATGTCAGAAGTTCGGAACAACTGGACGTATCACGTTAAGAAAGATATACTTAAGGGATATTCTGGGACCGATTAGGGCACTTTAGGGAAAAGGAAATGAGATAGTTATAAACCTCACATGTATCTTAAATTTTGTTGAATGTTTTGAATGAGCAGTTATAATCTAAAGAAATTTAAAGTTTGATTCGAAATTTTTAAATCCTTTCTTTAAAATTGCGTCTAATTGCCTTGAGTTGAATAACCATAAGTCATACGATGAACTCTGTAACTAATAATAATGCAAGTATATTTATATAAAACTTAGAAGAATGAAAAACTCACATCAAGCACCCTTTGCGCAGAAAAGTCAGAGATGGCGAAAGGAACCAGGACTAACTCAAACACGAGCGACGCAGATGGCGACACTAGGATTCCACTCGAGAACCCTCAGCTGAATGCCCTACTGCAGGGACTAGAGAGGGTGACCAGGGTAGCCATGGAATATGAACAGCGACAGCCTAGAGAGGCCGACACGTTCTTTGAATACTACCGATCGTTCACCTCATTGCGTCCCCCGACCTTCGATGGGACAGGTGACTTTGCCGCAGCAGAGAACTGGGTCGCAAATATCAAGGATAAACTCCAAATCTTGAGAGCCCCTGAGGAACACCGAGTAGAGCTAGCTACTCAATTGCTGGAGGGTCATGCTCGATTCTGGTGGCAAGAGGTGAAACGCGGGTGGGGTGAAACCGCTGAAGCAAAAGGGTGGACGGAGTTCGAAAGGCAATTCGAACGCCGCTATATGGACACCATGTCAAGAGAGGCACTCCGGCAACGGTTTACAAGCTTGAAACAGGGGAGCAGTTTAGTGGTGGAGTATAACTCCAAGTTTGAGAACCTAATGAGGTATGCACCCGACATCGTGAGAGATGAATTCCGCCTCAGACAACAATACCTCGGGGGACTGAACCCCCGTCTTGCTCAGATCATTGACATTCCGGGGACCAACCAACTGTCGGAATTAATGTTAAGGGCAAGCACCGCGGAGTCTTATGACGGGCGCATCAACCAAGCCGGGGGATCGAGAAATGTGCGACCTAAGATAGACGAACCTATGAGACCGGCCCCGAACAGAAATAATTACGGGGATAACCGGCCTAATTACCAATATAATCCAACACCCCTGTGCAACTACTGTGGCCGCAACCATTCACCTGATCAATGCAGTTTCCGTTTGGGGGTGTGTCACCGGTGTAACAAACCGGGACATTTCATCAAGGACTGCCCAGCTCCGCGAGTTTATTCCGGGCAGCAAGTGGGAAATACGGGTCCACCCACACGAGCACCCCTTGGCAGAGGGACCGGTGGCTACAACCCTCCCAATAACAACCGCAGTGGGAACCAAGGAAACCAAAGGGTGGGGATGCATGCGCATGATCAGTACAACTGTGAGATGGGAGGAACACCGACTATTGAGGGGTACGAAGGAGAAGACGTGTCCACTGATCTTCTGACTGGTATGTTTGAACTATCTGGAATTCCTGTTTTTGTACTTATAGATACGGGTTGTAGTCATTCGGTTATAGCAAAGGAGTGGGTAGAAAAACACGGGGTACCAACTCGAGACTCTGGTAAATTACTGAATATAAGTACTCCTGCCTTACAATACACCACCCCAGAACTTCGGAGCGTAGGGTTGAAACTCCAAATAGCGGGGAGGGAATTCCCGATAAACCCTATAGTCTCTAAGACGGGTCTCTATGATTTAATGTTGGGTCTGGAGTGGCTCACTCGAAACGGTGTGACGGTGGACTGCCTGAAAGGGAGGATGGTTATTAACAGGCCAGGTCTCCATGACCTCTCTGTTCGACTCAAGAAACGAGGAGGCGGAACCCCGACAATATCTGCCAATCAAGCAAGGAGACTCATCAACAGCGGTAGTCCCGCCTTTTTAGTCACCATAATGCAACTCGAGACGAAAAAAAACGAGATAACGTCAGTACCTATCGTCTTGGAGTATCCCGATGTATTCCCGGAAGAGTTACCAGGAATACCCCCTGATCGGGAAATTGAATTTCACATAGACTTACTCCCTGGTACCCGTCCAATCTCTAAGGCTCCGTACCGGATGGCACCGGCGGAACTTAAGGAACTGAAGGTTCAGTTAGAAGAGCTCTTAGAACTGGGATTCATACGACCAAGTACCTCGCCGTGGGGCGCACCGGTACTATTCGTCAGGAAGAAGGACGGTAGTATGAGACTGTGCATCGACTACCGAGAGTTAAACAAGGTCACGATCAAAAATAAATACCCTCTCCCAAGGATTGAAGACCTATTCGATCAACTCCAAGGTGCGGCCGTTTATTCCAAGATCGATCTGAGATCGGGGTACCATCAGTTAAAGATTCAACCTCAAGATGTAGAGAAATCAGCATTCCGTACCCGTTACGGGCACTATGAATTCACTGTCATGCCATTTGGATTAACTAATGCTCCTGCAGCATTTATGGATTTGATGAACCGAGTATTCCACGACTTGCTTGATTGCTGCGTCATTGTTTTTATAGATGACATTCTGATTTACTCGAAAACGGAAGAAGATCATGCCGAAGACCTACGTACAGTGTTACAAAGATTACGGAAACACCAATTGTACGCCAAATTCTCTAAGTGTGAATTTTGGATGAAAGAGGTTAAATTTTTGGGACATGTAGTGACGGGGGAAGGTATCCGGGTAGACCCAGATAAAATCAAAGCAGTGGTGGAATGGAATCAACCCAAAAGTGTAACGGATATACGCAGCTTCCTAGGGTTAGCGGGATACTACAGGCGCTTCGT
Source organism: Carex parvula (assembly GCA_025461045.1). Taxonomy (NCBI): domain Eukaryota; kingdom Viridiplantae; phylum Streptophyta; class Magnoliopsida; order Poales; family Cyperaceae; genus Carex; species Carex parvula. Next base: position 54,285 of record JAJGRW010001187.1, on the reverse strand, counting down.
TCCCGGGTACTCAAAGACAGCCCGACCCATGACCCAACTCCTACACAAAGGAACTACTTTCAAATGGACGGAGAGTCAAGAAGAGAGTTTCCAAACATTGAAGAAACTACTAACCAGTGCCCCAGTATTAACACTGCCTAAACCAGACCAAGAGTTCACGGTGTATACCGACGCGTCAAGGAACGGCCTAGGATGTGTACTCATGCAGGACGGACGGGTAATTGCTTACGGGTCACGGCAATTGAAGAACCATGAACAGAATTACCCCACACACGACCTAGAATTGGCAGCAGTTATCTTTGCACTCAAGGCATGGAGACACTACCTTTATGGGGCAAAATGCCGAGTATTCACGGACCACCAAAGCTTGAAGTATGTGTTTACCCAGAAAGAATTGAACATGAGACAAAGGAGGTGGTTGGAACTGATGAAGGACTATGACTTAGATATACAATACTTGGCCGGGAAGGCAAATGTGGTGGCAGACGCACTTAGTAGGAAGGGGGCGACAAATTTGGCAGAAGTCATAACCCAAGAAAAAGAATTGATCAAGGAGATGCGACACATGAATTTGGGAGTGTGTGTATCCACCAGCTGGATCCAGGAACAAACCGACACCAAAGGAGACGCGACAAACGCGGTACTCACCCTCGCAGCTATAGCGGTACAACCGGATTTAAAGTCTCGAATTCGGAACGCAGACCAAGGTGACGAGCAGCACCAAAGATACAGGGAATTGGCCCGTACCAATCCAACGTCGACCTTCAAGGAAAACGAGGACGGACTACTCTATTTCAACCAGCGGGTGTGTGTGCCAGAACAGGGAGGACTGAGAAAGGAAATTCTGCAAGAAGCCCACGAGTCGGGATATACCATTCACCCAGGAGAGGTGAAGATGTATAAGGATCTTCGTACCCAATTTTGGTGGCCCAACATGAAGAAAGACGTGTCAGAATTTGTGGCTAGGTGCATCACCTGCCAACAAGTGAAAGCCGAACGGAGAAAGATAGCAGGGTTGTTGTATCCAAACTCCAGAGCACAAATGAAATTCCAGATCATTACTATGGATTTCATCACTGGGTTACCGCGTACCCAAAAGAGGTATGACTCAATCTGGGTCATTGTAGACACATTAACCAAAGTAGCCCACTTTATACCACTGCGAACCCCTACATCAGGTGCAGAATTAGCAGAATTATTTCTTCAATATCAGTTCAAATATCATGGAGTTCCTGAAACTATCATATCGGACCGGGATACGCGATTCACCTCGCACTTCTGGAAAAGTTTTCAGGAAGCAATGGGAACCCGACTCAATTTCAGTACCGCTCATCACCCTCAAACGGACGGCCAGTCAGAACGAACAATCCAAACTTTAGAGGACATGCTAAGGGCTTGTGCCATCAACTTTCAAGGGTCATGGGCTGATCATTTGACAATGGCCGAGTTCGCGTACAACAATAGCTACCATGCCAGTATCGACATGGCACCATCTGAAGCTTGGTGTGGGCATCGCTGGAAGACCCCCTTGTGGTGGGGAAACAACGGGGAACAACTGCCAACAGGGCCAGAAATGGTAAAAGACTGCGCGGATAGAACCCAATTGATTCTAAACCGACTGGGCACTGCTCGAGATAGACAGAAAAAGTATGCAGACTCGAGGAGACGACCATTAGAATTCGAAACCGGGGATCATGTTTGGTTGAAGGTCTCTCCAAGGAGGGGAGTGAGACGATTCGGGGTAACAGGAAAACTGAGTCCTAGGTATGTGGGACCATTTGAAATTCTTAGACGAATCGGACCACTTGCCTACGAACTGGCACTACCTCCAACCCTAGATAAAGTACACCCAGTCTTCCACGTGTCCCAACTACGGAAATATATCCGAGATCCCTCCCACATCCTCGACTTCTCAAATCTGGGACTAGATGAGAATTTAGTGTATGAAGAACGACCCGTGAAGATACTGGATACCAAGGAAATAAGACTCCGGCGTAAAACCATCAGACAAATCTTAGTACAATGGGGACGGCACACCAACCGAGAAGCAACTTGGGAAATCGAAGAGACGATGCGCACCACGTACCCAGAATTGTTCGAAGAAATGGACGCCGAGGCTGTTCAGGGGACTGAACAAGATTTCCAAGGGGGGGAGGATGTAACGCCTCTAAATACTGGTATGATTAAATTTATACAGAATTCTATTTAGGAATAGTAAGATATATTAAATCGGAAATTAACAATTAATAGAAGTCAATAAATAACAGATGATAAAATTTAGGAGAACGAATAATTGAAATTTAGTCAAATTATATTAATAGGTTTATTCATATGTTAAGCAAACTCAAAAATTAGAAGAAAAACTAATCTAATTTCAGCCACACCTCCCCAATTAATATGTCCCTCTCCCCTCTCCCTCCACAGACAATCATTCTCTCCTCATAACTGTAAAAATCTCTTTCTCTCTTTCTCTCCTTCTCTCTTTTTTTTTTTCGTTTCTCTCTTTTTCTCTTTTCTCTCCTAGCCGCCAGCCACAAGGCCCCTTCCCTTGGCTACTGCCGCCGGCCACCACCCCTGCCCCCGCCGAGAACCCTCACAGCCGACCCCTGCCCCGCGCGCCGAAACCCCAGCCGGCCCTGCACCCGTGGCCGAACCCCCCTACCACCAGCCCGTGGCCGAACCCCCCTGCCGCCAGCCGAACCCCCCACCCGTGCTCTCCCTTCCCCTCTTCCCTGCCGGCCGAACCACCTAGACCCGAACCCAAAACCCTAGACCCGAACCCCTAAAACCAAACCCTAAACCCGAATCCATTAACCCCAAACCCGAAACCCAATAACCCAATATTCAATTCAAACTTTCTTATCTCTTGAAAACAAGTAATTTGTACAAGAACCGAGGTTAATTTCCAATAATTATGCCAAATTGAAATTGTGGGAAGAATTGAGGGTGGTAGTCTATTTAATTAAGTTTAATTGTGGGGAAATGGATTAAGAGTCATAGGTATTGTGATTTATATTGGAATTGGTGTGAGTTAGGTGACAATTGCCATAAATACAAATAGAATCGTGAGTAGAACCATACCATGCGAGATTTAGGGTATTAAATTTATTATGAATCCTTTGGATTTAAATGGAAAATAAGAATCTAATTAAATGTGTTAAAACTTAGGAGCAAACCGCGAGATTTTAGGAGACGCTGCGAATACGCGAGATCCCGACACGCGCTCAAACGAAGTCAGTGAGAATACAGGTGCGGGTTCCTGGTCCTTTTACAAATAATAAGAAATGCGTGGATTAAGGTAGGTAATCTTTTTTCCCAATCTGGTAGATGAACTGCATGTTGAGAATGTCGAATTCTCTTTCGTTTTGTGTAGAATTGCATGTTAGGAAACTTTTTGGATGCATTGATTTGAACTGACAGGATAGTGGGAATGTGAACAAGGTAAACTTTTAAATGAACTGTTTTAAATTGGGGCCGTCCCTGTGTGGCGGTCCTGCATGTGTTTTGAAAATCAGGCTGTCCGTGTGTGACAGACCCCCAGAGTGTGAAATGTGAACAGAACAGAACAGAACAGAACGGGTCGCCAAATTCGCGGCGGTTCGCCGGATGGGTCCCCGAATGGCCCATCTAGAGTGTGATTGAACGGGTCGTCCTTGCGTGACGATTCGCCGGATTTCTATGTACGGGCATGGATTTCCAGAGTGTGGAATTTCAAACCTTTAAATGTGATTGAATAGGAAAGGCTGGATTGTCCGTGCGTGGCGGTCCAGATGGTGAAAGTTTTTTTAAAGAAAAGAAGCGAGTTTGAGATTGAAATTGGTTTTGAAATGATTGCATGTCCGAATTGATAGGAAAATTGGGGTTATTTCAAAACCTTTACTTTATTGTTATTTGGGATATAGAATGTATTAATTTGTAAAAGCACCGGGCTGGAACTAAATCCCGCACTGAGAGATAGTTCGATTCTCTCACCCGTTTTATTTCCACTTTTATGTGGGTTCCAGGAACTGAAGCTGAGGACCTAGAGGAAGGACGCGAGTGAGAAAACTAGCGGGAGTTATTTACTTAGCCACTATTTCTTTAGTTCTCTGTTGTGTGAACAAAATACTGTACAGACGTGGCAGTGACTGTTTGAATTGCCATGTCTGACGTGTTTTTCCCTTTTTTTTTATTTGTGTGTGGAACTCATTTATTTAGAATAAAGTGGCTTGTTTGGATTTATTGTTGATAATGTATGTGATGTGCTAATCGCCTTGCGCGTAAATGCGCGGCGGGTTGTCCGGGGGTGTGACATCTATAAATATTAATAATAAATAATTAAATGGACAGTTAAGTAACTACAAGGGATTGATGAATGAACACACAAAGTCTCTCTTTTTTGCTCTTTTCAAAAGGAAAGAATTTTACATTCATTGACTCCACAATAGTTTGTGTTAGGTCAACACGCGGCATAAACTCTATTAAAGGGACTAGTGTTGTGTGTGTAAACTCAACCAAGGAAAAGAGACTAACTATGGATACGCTCTTTACCAGACTAGAAGAGGCCTCTTATGCTGGAGATGTGAATTTATTAAAAGAGCTTCTCGAGAAAGATAAGCTCTTGCTTGAGAAATTGATTGCCATAACATCAGTGAGAGATAACCCCCTACATGTTGCAGGAATGCTTGGACATGCTGATTTTGTTCGCGAGGTTATCTATCACAAACCCGAGCTTACGAAGGAGCTCAACAGCCAGGGGTTATCACCTCTGCATTTGGCTGCCGCCCACGGTCATGTCACTGTCGTGAAGGAGTTGTTGAAGGTAATTAATATGAGCAGTTCATTTTGATGTTTCTGATTAAGTACTTTGCTTACAAAAAAATAGTTTAGGTCCGATGGCCATCAGAAGTAAATTTGGATCCAATGGGCATCGGAGCCGTGCGATGCACTTTAAAATTCATGCGCATGAATCTCAGTGCGGTGCTCTCACAAATTTTAAAGTGCATCGGATGGCTCTCATCCTCATCAGAACAAAAATTACATCCGATGGCCATACACTTTTCTATACAAAAAAATGTATGGAAAAACATTAAAAGATCCAAATGAGAACCCACTACAATATAGTATGTGCCATTAGCTGTAAACATTTTGTGGTCTGCGAACCTTCAAGATTTTACGGTTCACAAAAAATGCTTGTTATTCAATGTTCATTTTGTCTCTGCAGGCTGGCTTGGACCTTTGTTTATTAAGTGAGACACATGAAGGACTATTTCCACTTCATATTGCTGTTAAAAAAAGAAGGGCAGTTGTCGTCAAAGTGTTAGTGGATGCCTGTGAGGAGGCAGTGCATAAGCTTACAAATTGTGGAGAAAGTATATTTCATTTGGCTCTCAAATATAATTCTTTTGACACAGTTGAGTTCTTGATTGACCGGGTGAAATACCTTAATGCGAAGGATGACAGAGGCAATACTATTTTGCATCATGCCGTGGCAAGCAAACAATTACCAGTAAGCCATAACTTTCTTTCTGATAAATATATTCATCCTTGATGCTTTTGTAACCATGTACTTAACAAACTGCACCTCTGTATCACAGGTAATCAAATTGTTGTTGAATAAATCAGCCATCGATATGAACATCATGAACATGGCATCCTTAACTCCACTCGATGTTCTCTTAGGATCATGGCCGCAGAATGGAGATCTCGTCCTTGGAGAGATGATACGAGCAGCTGGGGGAAAGACTGCAGCTGAAGTGTTGTCTGAAGCAGAACCTGTCATCAGGGATTCTTTTTCAAGTGGCAGTTCAAACCCAATACCAACTCCAAGAACGTTGCTGCGGCGACCCGGTTTTCCCGGGTTCAAAAATGACATAGAAAATGGAACTTTAGAGTTGCGAAAGAAGAAAAAGGAAAAGAGGTATGATCCGCAAATTCTGTTGTTGGTGGCGACGTTGGTGGCGACTGTCACATTCCAAGCAGCATTAAATCCTCCAGGAGGATTTCAACCTGATGATAAGGATCATGAGACGACTAAAGGTCAACTTGTCCTCGGTGATTCTTTAAATTTCTTCCAAATATATGACATGCTTGCGTTTTTTTTATCTGTTAGTGTTATGATGCTTTTGTTATGTGTGGTCCCTCGGAAGAGAAACCTTGTGATGAAGTTCTTGGTGTGGGTGATCTGGTATGCTGCCTTATGCATGGGTGTGGCATTCACTATGGGCATATCTGCAATCTACGATGTTGGATATAATTATAAAAGAACTGTGCTTTGGATTAATAAAAATCCAAAGAACTGGTCTTCAGCCTTACTAGTTGGATGGGAGATTCTGTCGAAGCTAGCTTTCTCCTGGGTGCTAGTTTCGATTCTTATTTTTGTGCTGAAGAAATGCAGGTTTTGGGAGACAATTCTACGGCGTTTTGCTTCTCTAAAAAGAGGATGCTACTTGAAGTGGCAACAATTTAGTAATATAACAAACATTAATGGGTCAAATTGTTGTCAGTTGTTCAAAAATGTAATCTGCATTGTATTGATCCTTGGTGTTATGGCGGCCATTAGCTTTTTATGGGTAGTAGGATGGAATTAGTCAATTTTTTTTTTATTTTTTATTTAATAATTCTTACATGTGTGTTGCTAAGGGTTATGTATTGTATTAAGAAATAGAAACGTTTTTTTCACATACTATTAAAATAATTTCATAAAAATAAATTAGTGCCATCAGGTTTTATGTGCCATATATGCAAAATGATTACTTGTATACTCACAAGATATATATGACTTGAACAAAAAGACAATAGTTTTTTTTTTTTTTTCAAATATGTTTCTTTTGTGGCTCTTTTATCTCACCTTTCACGTACAAGGTCCATTAAATATATAGCGCACAATTTTTTTTTTATTTTTTTTTTGACGACAGATGAATGCAGTATCAAGGTGCATTTGAAAAAGAATAACAAAAAGAGAAAAATATCCTTTTGACAGAATAAACCTCACCTCTGAGAAAAGCTAAAAGAAAAAAGAAGACACTCCCCTTGTTAATATAAAGTGTTCATAAAAACTGAGATATGTCCAAATAGCATTATATCACTATCCTAAAATAGGGAATGTATAGTCGAGTTGGAAGAGAAGCAAGAGATGTTGACGATTCAGTGGCATTAATTATGTGTAAGCTATGTACTATGTCCACAGTCCAATAGCCCAATAAGACCTACATAAAGTGGGTACTAATTTTGAATATGAAAACTCAAATGCAATTAACAGGTTCAAAACCAGAGAGATGAAATTGGAAAATTATTTTGAGATTACAATTGGGCCGACAATGGGCCACTTTTCGATACCAATAGTGCTGGAACCACAAATCGTTATCATAATTAATCATTATAATTAATCAGTTAGTTGTTGGAGTGGTGGTGGTTCGATAGGCATTAATTGGCCCAAATTTGGTTTAATGTCCAATCAGAACTGTTAGACACGCGTCAAGATTTGTGTTCATTTGATCTAAACGAGTTTTAAAATTGTATATGCAAATCTAAATATAAATTGAATGGCATCGAATTTGATCTGAGGTCCATTGACAACCCCCGATTTAATTAGTTAGTTCATAACCAATTAATTAAATTCTCCAACTTTGACTAGTCATCTATATTCTTAAGAATGTGAATTATGGATGAGGCATGATGAGAATATATTTTCCGAAATCATTATACTAATTCAACTGTTGATATATATTATATATATATATATATATATGAGGAGGGATCAAGTTACAACAAATTTGAGTTACAACAATCATGTTTTTCATTTTCAAAGTTCAAATCATCGATCTAAACCGTTCAACATGATTATCTAAATAAAATGTGCTTGCAGATCAAATTTTACATTTTTTTGAATTTTTTTACTATTTATTAAGATGGGTACAAAATTAAATGGTCTGAATATGACTATTTTTTGTAACATACTTAATAAATAGTAAAAAAATTCAAAAAAATATAAAATTTGATCTGCAAGCACATTTTATTGTGGAGATTATGGTGAACGGTTTGGATCGACGTTTTGGACTTTGAAAATGAAAAAAATGGTTGTTGTAACTTTGTTGTAACTCAAATTTGTTATAACTTGATCCCTCCTCTCTCTCTCTCTCTATATATAGATATATATATAGAGTATGGCTAAATTGCTGCCGGCAGCATTCTGGCCAGCTGCTTCCGGGGGCAATTCGGTCATTTTCGGTGTTCAAACAACAAATCCGAACCGTTCAACGTGTTCTAAATATTAAAATCTACTTGGAGACCAAATTTTACATTTTTGGAATTTTTTTACTATTTATTAAGCCACTTTGAAAATTCCAGATCACATGGTCCAGAATTTTGGTGCACTGTTCACCCGGATCAGCCAATTTCAAAGTGGCCTAATAAATAGCTAAAAAATTCCAAAAAATGTAAAATTTGGTCCCCAAGTAGATTTTAATATTTAGAACATACTTGTATAAAAAAATTTATTGTTTGAACACCGGAAATGACCGAATTGCCCCCGGCAGTAGCTGGCCAGAATGCTGCCGGCAGCAATTTAGCCATACTCTATATATATATATATAGAGTAAGGCTACGGTGCTTTGCAAAGTAAACCCACCCCTTTACTTCGGGCCACTTTTTGGATTTTAAAAATTCAAACAACCGATCCGAACCGTTCAACATGTTCTAAATATTGAAATGTGCTTGGAGACCAAATTTTACATTTTTTGGAATTTTTTTACTATTTATTAAGCCAATTTGAAAATCGCTGATCCAACGGTGAACAGTAAAAAACAGTAAAATTTTCTGGACCACCGGATCAGAAACTTTCAAAGTGGCTTAATAAATAGTAAAAAAATTCCAAAAAATGTAAAATTTGGTCTCCAAGCACATTTCAATATTTAGAACATGTTGAACGGTTCGGATATGTTGTTTGGATTTTCAAAATCTAAAAAGTAGCCCGAAGTAAAGGGGTGGGTTTACTTTGCAAAGCACCGTAGCCTTACTCTATATATATATATAGAATCTGGCTAATATGCTACGCGTAGCATAGAGACTGAATATAGCAATCGATGTTGCGACAGCTTTGGATTATCTTCATAATCATGGGCCTGCTCCAATCGTACATTGTGATCTTAAACCTAGCAATGTGCTTTTGGATGCAGACATGACAGCACATGTGGGTGATTTCGGGCTTGCCAGATTTCTGGTTCAACTTGATTCTATGTCTTCTCTGTTGACAGGAAGTACAGATGGACTTAGAGGTTCCATCGGTTATATTCCCCCAGATACAAGCTTAACCTTATGAGAAATTAATTTTTTTAATAGTATATAGGTATAAGTAGTTACATACCAGCTTACAGAAGTATGTGTGTTTATTATTTATATTAACTTTTTACAGAAAAATGGCTTCAACAAAATTGGCTTTGTCTCATATGTTTTTTTAATTATCATAATAGATGGTACCAGACCTAGTTAGCTCCTAGCTGTTAAATTGATATGTGAATAGTAAGTGCGCACAAACTTTCAGAAGGCAAAATTAAATTAATGCATCTAAGTAACCTTAGCAACATATACATTGTGAAACAAAGGAGGTCAATTCCTTTTCCCGCAATATTTAGCACAGCATGTATGATTGAATTGAAAAGGAAAAACAACACTATGTTACTGATCTTGCTGCATATTTGTAGAAGTGTATGATTGTAATTTGTAATATTTTTTAGAATATGGCATGGGAGGTCAGGCATCGGTTGAAGGAGACGCGTATAGCTTTGGCATTCTTCTGCTTGAGATGTTTACTGGCGTAGGCCCCACCGACGAGAGATTCAGAGACGGATTGAGCCTCCACAATCATGTTGAGATGGCCTTCTCTGATCGTTTTACTGAGATTATCGACAACAAATTGTTCCCAGTAAATGATGGAGGAGAGAATGCAAATGCAGAGGATGTTCACGATTGCTTGGTTTCAGTGATTCGATGTGGTCTCTTGTGCTCCAAGTTGTCTCCGAAAGAGCGCATTGGGATAAAAGAAGTTGTCAAGGAGCTGAATTGGGCTCGAATGAAGCTGACTGCTGAAATGAGAGAGATCTAAAGCGACAAATTGAAAATCTGAGTTCATGATCTATGGAATTCATATTTAGTATTGTTATTAACATTAGCTGGATGTAAAGCATCTATAAGCTATGTCTATATTTGTATATGAACCCGTTGATGGAAATTTATATACAGTAATTTGATAGTGGACGGCCGCTGGTAAACCCAATAGTGATATATAAAAAACTTCACAAATCACAAGTTTCCTTTAACAGTGATATACAGCATAAAAAACTCGTACCTAATTCAACAAAAAAATTCACAAATCACAAGTCTAATATAAAGATGTAATAGCAATTCAAAATTACTAATAATAGTAATTTTGTCAAATATTAAAGAATGACATATTTGAAGATTACATAATCATCGTTAGAATTCAAAATTTTGAAAATAATGTTCAAGATAACTATTAGAATTTAAAAAAAAATACTTTCATTAATTAATCAGACTTTAACTAACATACTTCCATTAGCACTTCAGCTGAACTTTAATTAAAGCAATGAAATATGTATTAACATTCATGGTAGGAGTAAATAATTATTTATGAGTCCGGTTAGTATGACATCGGTGTCATTTCAACCTAAATTACACTATCTTCAAAACCTATTGGATAGGCTTTAAACATGAATCCAAACCGTTCAAACCGATCTACTTGATGAGTGATGCATTTACATGCAAAATTTATAATATTTGAATTTATTTAATATCAAGTCAAGTGGTCAAATGTGGAGTTTTTAAAAAAAATTTAATGCATTCATTTTTTATCAGTTTTTGATCACTTAACTTGACACTAAAATAATTCGAAAATTAATAAATTTTACATGTAAATGAATCACACATGAAGTAGGTCGGTTTGAACGGTTTGATTTTGTCATTCAAAGTCTATCCAATAGATTTTGAAAATCGGTGTCATATGACACTAATGTCATACTAGACTGACTCAATTATAATATAATGGTGGATACTAATTTAATAATGAATAACGTGCAAGGACGAATTTTTCTTTTAATTGATAACTCGGTCCTCTTATCGTTACTTCCACTTAGAGTTTCACAAACCTATACTCGCTGCTGCATTTATTTACAAGCAAAGTTTCAACTAGACCAAATTGTTGTCCACCATAAAAAAGTTTGTAATTAAAAATTTGCGTATCAAATCTCTTATATCAAAAATCCCTTTAACTCCCAATTAATAATATGATATAATTAAGTTAATTCTAATTAAGACAAATTCAATTAACATTTGACATTTGAATACTTCTCAAAATGAAAGTTGATGTTACGCAATACCAACCTCAGATCCGCTATCCCGTTAACTATGCCAACATAATCCAATATGCAATACCAATATACAAATCAACCATACAAAACGAAAACATAAATTACATAGAATTCCGGTTACCTGATAGCGAGAAATTTGGAATTTCATGTCAGATTGCAACAATAGTTTATAGTCACGGTGACGTAGTCAGAATTTGAATCAAGGGTACCATCGAATGATAATCAATATCAGAATTTTCATCATAATATTTCTCAGTTATATATGTTTCTTATTTTTTTCTTTCTGGGATGGTAGAATGAAAGAGATAGACGGAGAAACAGAAATTAAAAGGAGAAGGGTGGGCGGTTATTTGTTCATCTAATAATTTGTTTTTGTTTTTTATCTTCCGAAGAGACATTGAAAGACATTGAAAGGAGTCAATGTCTCCAACTTTTTTTTTTATTGTACTAGTATATTTATGTTGTAATTTTAATGTTATATACTCAAGTATATTCGTAAAACTATTCTTATTTTAATGTTACAGAAGTATATTATTACTTAGTTCTAGTTATCTGATCTAATGAAAAATAGGCCACAAAATTTCTGATGATGACAATTGATGGCAATTAATATAAAAGAATAAGCATGTACAAGAATATTTTTTTTATTTTGGAGAAATAAGCTGTTATAATCTGAATAAAAATAAATACCTACACACAAAATGAATTTGAAAATAATCAATCTGTATTACATCTGCAGCACAGAAATAATTGCTCCAACTTGGTTATTTTTTTTCCACAATATAATCTGTATTACATGAAGACATATCAGTAAAAGGCATGGCACTGGATATAGTATCTTATAGATAATGGCGAGGTCTTTAAATCTTTTCGGTCCGATCGACAAAAAGCAAACTCCAGAAACCATGAAGAAGACCCAAAACGCCCAATAAGAGAAAGCCGTCTCATGAGCTCGTGTAGCGCTCGTCATGCAAAAAGCCGTCACAACCAGAGCAACATATAATGGAATTACGAACGACAGAAGCAATGGATTTTTGAGATTATTGTATACCAATTCAAAGAAGTAGAGAAGCAGTGCAACAGCTGTGAGAAACAGAACCTCGCCGCACCAGCTTTTGAGATCAGGCAACCGACCAACAACGTCATTGCATGCTTCAACTTCCACATTTGAGGAAACATTATCACCTCTGCTTAAGTAATTATGTTTCAGTTGAATATGATCACAATTCACATGGTAATTAATATTAACCTCTTCACATAATAAATTTGATATTGTTCATACAGATAGGAGCTACTTACGTTGTAGTTACGGTGATGTTGATGTTGATGTTGGAACCATGAATGTGACTGCTTCCAGCTGTCTCTTTAGCCATGAGAGGAGCAGGTTGAGCACTTTGGTCTTTGGGAGAGGCAAATAATTAAAGAGCAATTGAGTTGAATTGATGGTTTATTTCGGCGGAAGTGAATCTATTAATATAAAGAAAAAGCTTCTAATTTGTGCTGACCTCTAAATAAATGCTGCCATATACAAATTAACATCATAAAATATGATCGTGCAAAATTAGCTGCATCATATGCCAACGAGGTTAATATATATATTTAGACCAACATCAGTATATATATATATGGAAGTTGTATAATAATAGTATATAAATAATAATAATAATAATAACAGCAACAACAACAATAACTGTAATAATACTAATAATATTGGTGGTGTTTGGTTTAGGCCTTGGTTATATATTCCACCAAACGTGAATGAACTAGGCCAATCTAACTAGGCATAAATCTAAAATTAATCCCTAAAATTAAACCATCTTGAGAGATGGTTTAAGGGTTTGTCATCCTATGGTCTCAAACTCTAAAATTAGGCCCTAAAATTAAACCAAGTCATCCTATGGTCCTACTGTCAGTGACTATCCAATTTTTTTCTCCTGTCTTTTAGGTGATATTATTTCTTTAATAGTTTAAGCCATGACATGACTTTAAAATAACCTCAACCAAACATGAATTACTTAGGTCAACCAAAATTGGAATAATTGACGGACCTAATTAAAGTTTAGGTCCCAACCAAACACCACCAATATTAGATCGTAATGTTTAATTATTCATCATATATCTTTCTTCAAGTTTCACTTTTTTTTTTTAAAAAGGCAGAAGCCCGTTCATTGCCATGAAACTTCAAACAAAAATAGTAACTACAAAAAAATAGAAAAGAAAGGAAAAAAAATCATACTAGAGAAAGTAAGCTAATATTGTTCATCATGCATATATATCAGTTTGTGTGCATACAAGCACCGAAATGCAAACAAAGCATTAAACCCTACAAATATCCTAAGAACTAAACCTCATAAGAGCTATGGTGGGATATTGATTCAAGTTTCATTTATCTGAATAATCACAAAATGTTTGTAATTACACTAAATTTAATTCTAACTCATTTTAAATCATAATACTCTCTATCTCTAAACACAAACCTTTCTATCTTGAACTCTCTCTAAATCTGTTGTTCACATATCAGTAGTAATTACTTAATGTTCTAAAACCCTCTTTTTCTACTTATTTTATATCTTACTTTTTATATATATAAATCTTAAAAATATTCCACAATCTTAATTTCTTTTAGCGCTGAGAGAAATTTTGCTCTAGTAGTGTGATGGGTCTTGTCTCAACAACTCTGTCCTGCCACCCCATATATTCCCGACAAATAAGGATTTGCTTTTTGACCGTACCCGTTCGATCTGTCCTTTGCCCATTGTTGTATCTCCTTTGTAAGCTGTTGTAGCTTGCTTTGAAATTCTTGCGGGTTGGAGGCGATGGGGTGTCGTTGCCATTCTGAGATGACCAACTGATGCAATTTCGGCGATCTAAGCCACATATTTTCAAATTTGAAAATATTTGACTTTCTGTATCTTGTTGAGGCCGTATAAAGGATGGGACAATGGTCCGAAGATGTGTCTGGCAGGGTGTGTTGCTTAGAATTTGGGTACAATGCATTCCAAGCCGTGAGATTAGAAAACGATCCAATCTAGCCATGGCCACTTGGTGTTGCCCATTTGCCCTTACCATGTAAATTGTCAGCCTTGTAGTGGTAAATTTATGAGTCCGAGATTTGAGATGAATTGAGACATTCTAATCGGTTGAGACCCATAATTTCTTACCCCATTTCTTTCTCCTTGATCTAATGTGAAGTTGAGATCACCACACAATATCCACGGCGTATTGTCTGGAGGTTTGCATTGTTGTAGTTCATCCAAAAATTGTGTGCCTCAATCCCCTCACATTCCATGATAGTATTTTGATTTTAGACGTATAATTCATGAGGAGATTGAGGCAACGGATAAATAATATAACTTGGCATTACTTTGCTTTTAGGAAAGTGGTACAACATCGGCCAAGGGCCTGCACCTTCCCAATTACAGAAGCTTTGGACTACTACTTTTCCTCCTTGCTCTATTACTACAATTCTTTTCCTTTTCCATCTCCATTGAATTAACACATAGCTAAACACACAGCTACTCCTAACATTACTTCCTTCCAACTCATAACCACTAGCTTTTAACCAAAACATTGATAAGATGTAAAAAACAACAGACAAGCTGAGCAGCTGCTGATCAATCCTGCACCACCATGGCATCAGCCTCCTCTTGTTCTGCTTCTTCCTCTAGGTCCATCGCTTTGTTGACCTTATCCTGGAGGCTCCCATCCATTTCCACCCCAGCGGCAGCTAGCACTAGCCTGGCCTGTATTTTCGGTTAAAGGATCGAGACTTTGGGTGTAAGTGAAGTTCGGCTTGTCTGCCGCCTTGGCCTTGATGGTTTTTTTCTTCTTCGGTTCAGTTGCCTCATAGCCCAGTACACGTTGAGCTCTCTCCAGCATAGGGATGTAGGGCCCGTTCATCTTTCTTTTAATTCGGGGACTTCAGCGTGCTTCAGACGGGCCAAAGCCTTGAATTGTTTCAGTCGGGCCCAGGTGTAGGTTCTCCAGCTACCATGTGCGAGAATTGATTAAATGAGATAGACAAGGAATATGAGTTGATTCTCATTTATAAAGTTGAGAATTGATTCATATACCATGTGCGAGAATTGATTAAAATTTGATTACACAGAATCTTAATTTAGATGGGGCGACTATATATAGTAAGTGGTCTTTTGTTTTTGTTTTTCTTTATGTATTAGATGTATGATGAACGTGTGATCTATGTGTATATGGCAGTGATATCTTGTATGTGCAATCAATGTGTATGTGTCATCTTCATTCTTTGTGTTACTTGTTGAGCCATTTACAAGTAACCAATATATATATAATATGCAAGGCATTGTTCATAAAAATGAGAATTATTAGATGAAATTTTATCCCAGCATGTGTATTAATAGTTCAACAGAATGAAATCTAATTTCATGTTAAAAACAAAAGACCACTCATGCCAGCATCATGAGCATAGTTAAGCACACAACATCACCAAGACACTAATAATCTGCTAGTAAACTCAAGTGCCCTGGTCTAATCAGAGGTTTTTGTTTGGGGTCCTTTCAGGAACCAGAACTGTTAGATTTCTTACAAGCAGAGAAACGTTTTGGGTCCTACGCAAAGAATTTGGGCTGAATTTCATGTTCTGAAAATTTTGAATATTGCTTTGGATGTGGTGATCTTTATGGAATTTGTGTTGAATTTGTGTTGATTTCGGTTGAATATTGGCATTTCTGGATCCCACAGCCCAACCAGCACAAGCCTGCATGTTGATTCCGGTTCGAGCGGAGTTAATCCCTTGAGCAAAAATGAAAGTACAAAACTACAAATTTGTAACAATTGTAAAAAGAAATGGAAATTACTAATTTTGAGAAATTCGTGTATGAATATATGGAACATTAAGAAAAAAATGTTTTAGCTGATACAATATTTGCAGAAGTGCTCTGAAATATATTGACTGCTTAAACAAGTATATATTTCGCATGAAAGAGGAAAGGACAATCGCATATTTGTTTGAAGTAAGAAGGGCCCGCAGCCTTGATTGGGCTTATTGGGCTTATTGGGCCCAACTCACACAGCGAGAAATCACTGTCAAGGGGACTTAAGTTGCTGAGCAACGGGGTCCACACCGACAGTCTTCCTTCCTCGAGCGAAAAAGAATAAGGGATTTTATTGGGATTTTATGTGATGATCTATTGAAGTTTCTATATATTGTTTTAGCTTACATTCTATTTAATAAAAAAAAAATCAATTTAAAGATCAAATTTTTTTTTTCACATTTTTTTTTCAGGTGAAACCTAAAAAATAATTCTACTTATAATAAAATATGAATTAGACTAGTCTGTAGATTATTTAACATATGATTGTTTAATTAGGCAACCAATGGTGAATTATTATAATATCTAAATATGGCCTTTCATGATAAATATTGTACCTTTTTCATCCTATTGTGTGTATCGAAAACACAATTGTTGTGAACAAAATCAAATTTTTCATGAGGCATTCATGCATTTATTATTTTTTTGAAACCTTTACTTCTATACTATTTTTAGAAATTTATCTGTTATACAATTGCAATTAATTATCACGAGTAAAAATATGTGTACAATAGCAAAATTTATTATTTATTTTAAAAATAAATCTTACAATTTTCTTATTATAAGATTTCAGAGTAAATCAAACTTTTGCATTAAACATAGTGTTGATGACATTATGAGTCACATAATTGTGATTTGAGATAGTAACTGTGTCTATCTCGTAGGATAATACATCGCCGGTTATATGAACGGCAACTTCCGGTAGCCTTGTCGTCTGGTGGTGCAAGTAAGGCATATTCTAATGCTAATACCAATCCGAGCATTTCTACACCAAAATTTTTTTTAACTAGAATCAATAAATAAATTATCTCTGGTTCTAAAAACAAAACAGTTTGATGTACTCCAATCTTTTATAATAAATTGTAATATTTATTATCTAAAATAAATAATATATTTTGTTATCATTCTCAGTCTTTCCTCCACATGATAATCAATTGTAACTGTATGACAAATAAACTTATAAAATAGTTGAGAAATATGGATTTCCAAAAAATAATATGCTTGTATGAATGCCTCTTGTAAAATTTGATTTTGTTCATGGCATAAGTGTTCTCAATACACACAGTAGGATGAAAAGATTCCAACGTGAAATTTATAATGAAATATATATTATCATTCAAAATCGACCACCTAAGCAATCAAATGTAAAAGGTTTACCGGCTAATTTTTTAAAAGAATTTAATTTTTAAATTGAGACAAATGTTATTAAATAGAATGTAAGATAAAAGAATATATAGAAATTTCTGTAGATGGTCACATAATAAAATAATTATTTTGTACATTAAATTGGAAACATTCCACACATTAATAACTTTTAACTGTACGAGTAAATTTAATAATAATTAATAATAATGGATCCATTGATTGAAGATAATGATGAGTTGATATAACTCAATAACTTCACAATTTCAAAAACCTTTACTCTCCATCTCATCTCTCATATCAAATCTATTGTCAAGCACTATTAAAGGTGCAGCTACTTTAATATATTAGAAAATTTTAATATATATAGGCGAAATCGGTGTATAAGCAGTTTTCTTAATTAAAAATTTACATATCAAATCTAAGAAAAAACAAAATATATGATGCAAAATTTCTGATATAAGTCAGTTAATTAATTAATTGTAATTACAAACAAATTTATTAACATCTTGACATTTGAATACACATTTCAAATGATTATTTTGTCCTTCTTTTTCTCCTATTTTTCTTGGTTTCCTCTTTGTTACCTGATTAACCATACTGTACGAATCTGGCAGCGCTGTAATATAAAGCAGCTAACTTGGAGAATTTAATCCCATATATACCATATTATTAAGTAATCAAATAATTAAGAACATAAACCTCAAGTCAACTTAATTTTGCACCAAAATTATCTTAATTAGTTCTAATTAAAATACCATTTCTCGCTGACGGAAACTAATTTTGTTTGAATAAAATTGAATCGCTCCTCCAAATTTGAATATTTCTAAATGAAACCCAATTTATTTAGAGATGTATATTTAAAAGCTACTTACGTAACTAGAGAAAGAAATTATTTTTGACATTTATTTTTGTTTTTGTATCGTTCTGATTTTAAGGAAAATGGAGATATTAATATATTTTCAGTGAATTGTTTTGGGCTTCGATTATGCAAAATTGGTGGAGTGCTCGAAAGTATGTTAACTAATAAAGTCATCAATTATTTTCAATAGTTGGAGCAATTTTTAATTATCATTGCATCTATTCATACAGCTACAAATGATTCGATATGTGGGCTAATTCTAATTCAGTGTACGAAATTAATTATTTTATTATGTGATTGTCTATTAATGTTTCTGTATATTGTTTTAGCTGACATCCTATTTAATAAAACAAAAAATCAATTTAAAGATCAAATTTATTTTTAACTTTTTTTTTCAGGTGAAACCTAACAAATAATTCTACTTAATAAAATATGAATTAGACTAGTCTGTAGACTATTTAACATATGATTGTTTAATTAGGCGATCAATTGTGAATTATTATAAGATTAAATATGGCATTTCACGATATATGTTGGTTCATCGATCCTATTGTGTGCATCGAAAACACAATTGTGTGAAGAAAATCAATTTTTTCATGAGGCATTCATGCATTTATTATTTCTTTGAAACCTTTACTTCTATAACTTTATAAATTTGTCTGTTATACAATTGCAATTAATTATTACAAGGAAAGAAATTAAATGATGAGTAAAAAAGCAAAATTTGTTATTTATTTTAACTTGCAATTTTCTTATTATAAGATTTTAGAGTAAATCAAATTTTTGAATTAAACATATTGTTCAGAATTAAAGAAATAGTCCCCCCGGCAGATGGAGATGACTGACACTGACATGTATGTTGTGTCAGCATGTGTGGACCGTTCACTGTTACATTTCCTGAAGTGCTAATGATTATCTCGCAAGTTCTTGCCACGGCAGCCCTGTAGTTGTCTACATTGATGATGTGTGAAGGTGCTCTCAGTGACAGGTCAAAATTCATCATTCTTTTTTTTTTTCTTGTTTTATGTTTTCTTTCTTTTTCTGTAAGAACTGATATATAACAAAGGATGAAATCAACCATCCAAAATCCCCAAAAATACCAAAAAAATAGGGAGTATTTGTTTTATATCAATTTAGTACCAAATGTGTGTGTGTGTGTGTGTGTGTGTGTGTATATATATAGAGAGAGAGAGAGAGAGTGTGTGTCTAATTAATATCAAAACGTTTGCAGCCAGGCCCTCGTGCAACCAAGTCGTTTTCGGATTTTCAAAGTCCAAACAGTCGATCCAAACCGTTAGATGTTCAATCTATATTAAAATCTGCTTGGAGACCAAATTTTACATTTTTTTGAATTTTTTTACTATTTATTAAGCCACTTTGAAAATTGCTGATCCGGATGAACAGTAAAAACAGTGCAACCAAATTCTGGACCATGTGATCAGCAATTTTCAAAGTGGCTTAATAAACAGTAAACAAAATTCAAAAAAATATAAAATTTGGTCTCCAAGCAGATTTTAATATAGATTGAACATCTAACAGTTTGGATCGACTATTTGGACTTTGAAAATCCGAAAACAACTTGGTTGCACGAGGACGTTGGTGCAAACGTTTTGATATTAGCCACTCTCTCTCTCTCTCTCTCTCTCTCTCTATATATATATATATATATATATATATATATATATATATATATATATATATCAGTAAACAACAAATTGCTATACCAAGAAAAAAAAACCAGAAAATCTCTTCAAGTGAGCAAAATTTAATAAATTAATAACAGGTACAACAAACTGGGTAAGCACTTGGTTAACACACAATCTGACAGGAGAGAGTGCATACCGGAGGAGGCGTTAGAGAGCGAGATTGGAGGCACTGGAGAGAGATGAGGCACGAAAGATGAGACAAATGGGGTTGGGGTGGAGAGCCAAGAGAGAACAACTTTGTCATGGGAAATGGTGGGGGTAATGATATGATAAAAGATTATATCTTGTGCGTAATTTTTAACTGTTTTTGTAAGAGAGATCAGCTTGAATTTTATAATAAAGATTATGGTTTATGATATTATAAAGCTGCAAATATATGGATATGTGATTTTCTTTTTCAAAAAAATTTGACTATCTAAAAAGTTCTCATATATAATTGCAAACTGAGGTGGCTCTTTTCTGTTTATCTTTCCAGCACTTAATTTTGGGATTTATACAAGACCTGATTAGAAGATCAGGTTACTAGAGGTGACACGAGAATCAGTTTCTATGGTGCCATATCAAATAAAGAAATAAATAAAGCATTAAAGGAATGAGCCACTGTTTTTGTACCACTACTCACTACTACAAAAACTGACTTTGTACACTGCACATTGTACACGGATTTGACAATTATATTAAAAACAGTGTACCAAATATGAGTCCAAAAGATCTGCACGATTTCTACACGGATAATTAGTTAATAATCAGTGTAGAATTATTAGAGAGAGCTACACGGTTTATTAGAAACCACAAATCCGTGTGTAAAGAAGTGGGTGTGCAAATAATTGAGAGAGCTACACGGTTTATAACTAAATATCCGTGTAGGAACATTACACACGGCTTTTTGATAATATAGCCGTGTAGAATTCTTATAATTGTACACGGATTTATAACTAAATAGCCGTGTAGAAATAGTTGGAGAGCTACACGGATTTATAACTAAATAGCCGTGTATAATAGTGTAGGGTTTTTATCTCTTCCCTTCCAGAGCGCCGTTTTGATCAAGTCTTTTAGTTAATACATCTCGAACTGAGCTTTTTATTTCTGCGAATTGATCGAGGCCAGCAGCTGAGATCTGAGATCTTTGAATTAAGTTTGTATTTTCTCCTCTCCATCTTTCTAAGGTTAGTAATATGTATTTAAATCATTTTCTTCCTCTAATTTTCTATTATTTAGGCTTATTTAATTAGGTCATTTCATGCATGCTTGAATTCTTAATTTTAGATGTAATTAATTAGTGTATTGTGGTCCAATAACCGACCTTTAGATGCTTTTAGGTCCATGCCCGTTCAAAATTAATCCAATAGGGATTAATTTTGGATAGTCCCCGTTTTGGGACTGCTCTTTGAATATTATGTCTCATTTAGGATGTGAACACATATTAGCGGGATTTAATTAGTATTTGAGGAAAGTTCGACAGTATTTTCCCTTATTGCTCCTACGAGTATGTGGTTCGTACGCATACTTGGGGAGTTAAGGGGAAATGCTGCCGAATTTTTCTCAAATACTAATTAAATCTCGCTAATATGTGTTCACATATGAGACATAATATTCAAAGAGTGGGTTAGAATTGTAAACCGGCCCTTTGTAAGCCCAAAATTTTGTACACGAAGGAGAATGTTGACCATGCATGATTAATTGATCAAATCATTTTTTTAATTTAATTTACAGATGGATCGAAGCTGGATGTATGAAATGCGACGTGACAGTGAAGAATATTTGGTTCGCGTTGATGAGTTTATAAAATTTGCTGAGAGTTATAGAGTGAAGAAAAAAGAAGAAGACATTTTATGTCCTTGTAAAGATTGTAAAAATTTATTAAGATTTTTGGACATCGAAGAAATTAGAGCTCATTTGATTTGTCGGAGATTTAAGAAGAGATATACATGTTGGTTCATGCATGGTGAGAAATTTGGGGAAAGTAGTAGTGCCAATAAAGATTGTAATCGTGAATTGAATGATGAGAATGTTGGAATTTCTGATAATTTTGAACTTGATTGGAACGAGGATTATGAGAGTGCCGAATATTCTGATATTAACGTCGAACCCGAAAATGACGATGATGAGATGGAGAGGAATTTTGATGAAAATGTAGAACACGAGTTTACTGAAAATTTGGAGGATATGTTACGTGATGTGGAAGATGAAATTAGTGATAAAAATTATGATAAATTTCAAAATTTGTCTAATGAATCCAAGAAGCCGTTGTATCCCGGGTGTACCAAATTTACAAAACTGTCAGCTGTGTTGAAATTATTAAACTTAAAAGCAGACAATGGTTGGAGCGATAAGAGTTTCACGTCCTTATTACAGCTTTTAGGAGAAACGCTCCCAGATAACAACGAGTTACCCGGTACAACATATCAGGCAAAGAAGTTGATATGTCCAATGGGGTTGAAGATCGAAAGAATACATGCATGTCCGAATGACTGTGTATTGTATCGTAACGAGTACGAGGCCATGCATGTCTGTCCTAAATGCGGTGTTTCACGATATAAACGTCGTAAAGACCAGGACACTGATGATTGTAACGAGGACACAAGTGGCCGACCTCCGGCTAAGGTGTTGTGGTATTTGCCGATAATACCGAGATTCAAACGGTTGTTTGTGAATCCTAAAGATGCAAAATTATTGCGCTGGCACGAAGAAGAGCGCAAAAATGACGGTAAACTAAGGCACCCGGCTGATTCTCCTCAATGGAGAAACATTGACAGACATTTCAAAGAATTTGGTTCTGAAACGAGGAACCTTAGGATTGTGGTGAGCTCAGATAGAATGAGTCCGTTTGGAAGTATGAGCAGTCGGCACAGTACTTGGCCTGTTCTTTTATGCATCTACAATCTTCCTCCTTGGTTGTGCATGAAACGCAGATATATAATGATGTCATTACTAATCCAAGGACTCAGACAACCCGGAAATGACATAGATGTATATCTCGCACCATTAATCGAGGACCTCCAAAAATTGTGGCGTGATGGCGTCCCGGTGTGGGATGCGTATATGAAAGAGACCTTTAACTTGCGGGCCATGGTGTTTTGCACCGTAAATGATTTCCCCGCGTACGGGAATTTGTCGGGTTACACTTGTAAAGGAGCAAAAGCGTGCCCGATCTGTGAAGATGACACGCAGGTGCTGAGGTTGAAAAATTGTCAAAAGAATGTATTCATGGGGCATCGTAGGTTTCTTCCTATTAATCACCCATATCGTAAGAAGAAGATGGCATTCAACGGGAAAATTGAGCTTGGAGTGGCTCGTCATCCATTAGACGGGGAGAGTGTCTTCGAACGGGTAAAAAACATTGATGTTGTTTTTGGAAAGTGCGCCAAAGCACTACCGAAGAATATTTGGAAAAAGAGGTCCATATTTTGGGAGCTACCGTACTGAAAATATTTAGAAGTGAGGCATTGCCTAGATGTCATGCATGTCGAAAAAAATGTCTGTGACAGTTTAATTGGTTTATTATTGAACATTCCGGGGAAGACGAAAGATGATATTAAAGTGAGAAAATACATGGTAGAGATGGGAATACGACCCGAGCTCGCACCGCAGGAGAAAGGGAAGAGCACATACCTACCCCCCGCACTGTGCACAATGTCAAAGAAAGAGAAAACAAGCTTCTGTGAATGCCTCAATGGTATAAAAGTCCCATCAGGATATTCTTCGAATATTAAGAAGTTGGTGTCGATGAATGACTTGAAACTGGTCGGTCTGAAATCTCACGACTGTCATGTTTTACTGACACATATAATTCCGGTTGCAATTCGGGGAATTTTACCAAAGCACGTTCGTCAAACCATTACGAAGCTTTGTTCTTTCTTCAATGCAATAAATTCCAAAGTGATAGACCCTCTAAAATTAGACTCTTTGCAAAAGGAGGTCGTCGTTACTCTTTGCCAACTTGAGATGTATTTTCCGCCATCTTTTTTCGATGTCATGGTTCACCTTGTTGTTCATCTTGTGAGAGAAATTAAGATTTGTGGTCCCGTGTTCCTTCGGTATATGTATCCATTCGAGAGATACATGGGCATCTTGAAAAAATACGTAAGGAACCGACATCGACCCGAAGGCAGCATTATAGAAGGATATTCTACGGAGGAGGTGATTGATTTTTGCACCAACTACTTGACCGGTGTGGATCCTATTGGCGTTCCAAAATCTCGATACGAGGGAAGGCTCCAAGGAGTCGGGACAATTGGGTTGAGAGCCGTAGTTGCTGATCTAAATGAACTACAAAAGGCACATTTTATTGTACTACAACACATGACAGATGTTGCTCCCTATATAGATGAGCACATGACAATCCTTCAACAACAAAACTACACGAGGAGTCAGAAGTGGCTTACTAACGAGCATAATCGTTCTTTTATAGGATGGCTGAAAGAAAGAGTGCAGTCACACAACCTGAAATTGTTAAACTGCTTGGCGAAGGACCCCAAATTGTTGTTAGAACATTCCAAGGATACGAGATTAACGGATATACATTTTATACTAAATCCCAGAGTGATAAGAGCACGATGCAAAACAGTGGGGTGACGTTGGTGGCGACCTCTCAAGAATTCAGTAGATCCGGAGATGGCCGGGCTGTAATAGCATCAAAGTCATATTATGGCGTTATTCAAGAAATTTGGGAGCTCATTTACAGTCCTCGCCTGAGCATTCCCGTGTTTCGGTGTCAATGGGTCGAAGACCGAGGTGTTAAAGTTGATAACGACGGGTTCACACTCGTTGATTTAAACAGGGTTGGGCATGTTGATGATCCGTTTATACTCGCCAAGCAAGCCACCCAAGTCTTTTATGCCACTGACCCGAGTGATGCCAGGTTGAGCGTCGTCCTATCCGAAAAAAGAAGGATTGTCGGGGTAGAAAATGTCGTCGATGAAGAAGAGTACGACCAGTTCAACGAAGTACCTCCATTTTGTACCGATGTGCAAACTGAGGTAGCAACACTTGAAGGGGTAGACGAAGCTGACTACATGCGGTCCGACCACAATGAAGGATTATGGGCCGAGGGTACTGTTCAAATAGTGGAAAAAAAGAGAAAAAGGAAAAAAAAAAGCATAATGTGTAATATTTATTTTGTTTAAGACCGTGTAGCTTTTAATATTGCAACTTTAGCTTGTAATATATCAAATAAAAAAGGAAAAAAAGAGGGAAAAAAAGAAAAAAGCATAATGTAGTAATAGTATTATCAAATATTATCAAATATTAGTTTAATGCTTATAATGAAGGATTATGTTTAATGCTTATAATATTATCAAATATTAGTATTAGTTTTTGAAAATATTAGTTAAAACATTTAATAATAAAATAAAATAAATATTAGTTAAAATATTAGTTTTCACTAAATATTAGTTAAAATATTTAATATTAGTTAAAATATTTAAAATATTAGTTAAAATATTTAATATTAGTTAAAATATTTAATATTAGTTAAAATATTTAAGGAAAGATTATGTTTAATGAAAATATTATGTTTAAAATATTATGTTCAACTTTATCAAACATTTAATATTAGTTAAAATAAATATTAGTTAATAGTTAAAATAAATATTAGTTTATGTTCAAAGCATTTTACTGAACCTGGGACCCGCCTGTCGGAACGATTTATACACGGACTTTTAGCTAATAGTCCGTGTAGAAATGGAAGAGAGCTACACGGACTATTAGCTAGATGTCCGTGTAGAAAGGTGATTTGCACACGGATTTTTATGTACAACCGTGTAGAAAGGTGATTTGCACACGGACATTAACTTAACAGCCGTGTATAATGAGGAAACATTGGTTATTTCGAAATCCTTCTCTGCCAAAATTTTCATAAGTCCGGAAACCCTTCTCTGCCAAAAACCTCCCAAAGACACGAGCTCGATCTTCACCGCTCACCGCGCGCCTCACCGCCTCGCCGCCTCGCCGCCTCACCACCTCGGTCTCTCTCACCCGTGGTCTCTCTCTCTCTAACCCGTGGTCTCTCTCACCTAGGTTAGCGTCTCTCTATCTCGTTCTTTTTCTTATTGGGTTTGAACCCGTTAGCCAATTTAATAAAAGTATTGCTATTTGCGGCTTGGCTGTTGTTATCGTGCTGCCCCTTTTTGACTATCTGATACTGTTGTGTTGCTGTACCAGTTGGTACAGCACAATGACGCCCACTGGTACCGGCCTCTTTCCTTTGTTCTGCTGGTTTGTGTACCAATTTTGGCTACTGGTATGGTGTACCAGCAACCCCTGTGCTTGTTCTCTGTTGAAATTGCGCTATTGAGAAGAAATTGGGAAATTTGAGTTTAAATAAATGGCCGGCCTTTAATTTTAGGTTATTGAATACATTGTGGTTTTTCATAATTTGTATATAGGGTATTTTAGGGTATTTTAGGTTATTTTATGGTACTTGTTAATTTTAGGGTATTTTAGGTTAATTTAGGGTACTTGTTAATTTTAGGTTATTCAATAATTATGGTACTTGCATGTTAGGGTATTTTAGGTTATCTCTATTTTGTTCATTTATCCCTACAAAAGACAAAATATGTAATAGACCATGTCGAATGTAGTAGAGGATCAGATAGCACGGGCCCGGGCAAGAAAAGCAAGTTGAATTGGAAGTACATGTTGGTGAGCACACTTTATGAGTTAGAAATTTCATATCTTGTTAAAAAAATTATTGTCATTCTAACAAATGCCGCTAAATGTAAATTTCAGAGCCCGCAACAGAAGGAGGGTTGGGAATGCGCTTATTACACGATGATATTCATGTTTGACTTTGTCGAAAGAATACAATTCGAATTCCCAAAAGCGGTATGTACTTCATATGAATTTTCTATATAATAAGCAATTGATATCTACCTTTTCTGAAATACTAACTATTATCAAATTATAATTTTGTAGAATGTGACAAAGCAAGATCATTACACTTGGGATCAGATCGACGATGTGCGGTGCATGTGGGCAAGGTGGTTTGCCATAGAATTTGTAATCCTCGATATGGATTTGCATAGATTAATTTGTAATAAAAATATGTTTCGAATGAATTTATTGCTATATGAATTTTGTATAAATTTAGTATATGAATTTCTTGCTAATTAATCTGTTTCGAATGAATATTTGTATTTCTGTTGAAAAAAATTGGCTAGCAAAGCTGGAGGCTAGCCCAAAAACAAAATATACAAAAAAAAAAGGTATTTATACACGGCTATTTAACAGTTGTCCGTGTGCAATACTAATCATACACGGTTTTTTTGTTAAAAATCCGTGTATGATAGCCTTGCTGGAGGCGTAATACAAAAAATCTAAAACTATTTGTACACGGATATTTACCAAAAGTCCGTGTATAATAGCTAAGAGAGCTACACGGACTTTTAATACAAAGCCGTGTAGAAAGAGGAATCGTACACGGTTATTTAGTTGATATCCGTGTAGCTCGCTAGGTCTTTGTACACGGTTAATTAGGGAATATCCGTGTAGAAATCATCATAATCACACACGGTCAAATATCCGTGTGTAGTTCCTGACCTATTATACACCCTGGCTTTAAACACAGCAGGAAATCCGTGTAGCTCTTCCATTAATGTCCGTGTGTAATCTGTTTTTCTGTAGTAGTGACTAGAATTTCCGCATTTTCCATGGGGAAAAAAATGACTTTTTCCATGCGATACCCATGGAAAAACTCCTGTTGCTAATACCCTCGTTGGAAATAGTCAGTATTTCCAAGAGCGCCGTTGGAAATACCTGATTCTGGCTTTTTCCATGAGGCTGCTCATGGAAAAAAGGCGCATGGAAAAACTTTCAAACTTGACCACCGTCTGGATTATTTCCATGGGGAGCATCCGTGGGGCCCACCTTAGTTTTTCCAAGGGGATCAAACGAGGGACCCACCGAGTATTTCCAAGGGAGGGAGCGTGGGTCCCACCTGTCTATTTCCAAGAAAGACGCCCGAGTATTTCCATGGCAATCTACGTGGGACCCACTCGAGTATTTCCAAAGGCAGTTTACGTGGGACCCACTCCAGCATTTCCATGGCCAGTGAAAGTGGGCCCACCTGGTCAGATCTGGGCACTATTATTTCCTTAGATATACCCACAGAAATACTAACCTCCTTTTTTTAGTACCAAAAATGCCCACATATGAACAATCCTCCCTGTACTGACCCGGTACCGACCCGTTTACATTCCCCAATTCCTATTCAGCCAAATTAACAAACACATTGAAATATAGAGAAAAAAACATGTAATTAACATTAATCGACATAGTATAATCATCATACGTTGTACCAAAATGCCAAAAAGCATTACAAAAATCAATACTAAATTGCAAGAACTTGTACAACACAATGTCCCAAAATATACCTTCCACCCATTAACACATTTACAAAAAAAATTTACCCCAATGATGTTCATATGTTAGAACTTCTAGATCCTCTATTATGCCTAAAATGAAGATTTTGTCCAGACTAGAAGAGCGGGTTGATGTTAAGAAAATATGTTGTGCTCTATCAAGCAATTGTCCAGTAAACATCCATGTGAAATTATCAAGTCTATCACCTACAATATTTAGAAAATAATCATGAGAATTATATTATTATTATTAGCTTGGACATGCATTTTGCAAAAATGTGAAAAGTTACTAAAAATTGTACTCTACCTTGCTGCTGTTTATCATGGATGATGGTAAGTTTTGCCTGGACATATACTCTGACTTATTCTCACTGTAGAAGTTACATCTCAGTTGCTAAAATTTGAATAATTTACATTAAATAATAATAAATAAAATCTTGGATGTAAAGTACATGTTGGTACCCAGGACTGACATGGCCCTAATTAAAGAAAATAATTAACATAACCGACTCCCTTCTAAAATAAAAGGAAGACCTAATTAACATAATTCGGAAAAAAACATGTACAGTATTTGTTGATACTACAAAATTAAAACAAATTTGATTTATATTTCTAAAATTGCATCACATATAAGCAGTACCAGAGAAAAAAAATAGGACAAAAAAAATTTACCATTCAAGTATCCTGCAGCTGCTGGTGCAAAATGCATTACGATGAATACCTTCCGCACTACCAAATAAATCTAGTGCAGCTTTCATGCAGCTTTCAAAGATCAATGACACCTTTCATGCACTACCAAATAAAGCTTGTTATGAAGGGGAACTACACATACTCTGAGGATACAAAAAGGTGCAGAAGTAACATACAGGTAACGTCAGACCATGTGATTACCACTGTTTCAATGACTACCTAAACTATTACTCCAGCAAATACTATCTAATAAATCTACTGATAAAGTGTTTCTATCAATTCTGTCTTCACTGCATGGTATCCTACACTCCCACTAATCCTTGTTCTTCTCCTCAATTGCTGTTTTTTTTTTCTTCCTTTGGTTTATCATTCCGTAATATGTGAACTTCTCTGCTAAGACTATCTACACATATTTTTGTTTGTTAGATTAACTGATAAGACACTTTAATAACCCCTATCACTTTCTCCTTTGCCTTGTACGGAGGGTGAATAATATGCCCTAACTGCTAAGACTATCTACAAATTATTCACTATATTCATTACAGACTGTCATTCTTGACATATCTTTTTTTTACAGAACAAAGAATTCAAGGGAAAACTCAAAAGTCGAAAGAATTCGAACCTTGATGCTCAAAAGGAAGCACAACATTTGCTTATCCATACACTCTTTGTCTGAGAGCTGGAGATTAAATTGTACCTGTGAAACAAAGGGGTAAATAAGTCAATATCAATAATGACTTGAATAATATACTACTATTATTACCTTTAGTTAATCACTAGTCCTTCAAATGTAGGATTCTAACCTTGGGTAATAGATTTTGAGTAACCACACTGCTTATAGAAGGAACTGAAGAGAACTTCCTTGAATCTTGCTCGATTAGTAACTCTTCACACTGATTAAAGAGCAATTACATCAACAAGCGAATAAAAAGACATTAAGAAAATAAATAGTTGAACAAATAAAGATAGAATGATACGTACAAAGAGTTTGACCCTTCCATTTCGTCTCTTAAGCCGCACATTGAATTTTGCTTTTGAATAATTTTCTTCCAGAGAAGTAATATTTCCTGAATTTTCATTTGCATAATCTGGAAGTTGTACAATGGGTTCTAAAGAAGCAACCATGGTAGAAATGTATTCAAATGAACCAACGACCTTGAGTTCACGTAGGTCTGTATGTATTAACCAAAATAAAGATGATATTTTCTCTGCAAAATAAAATATAAACAACTGTACTTAGTATATGTTGGTGCAATTGTTAATAAATAAAGAATAAAGGAAAGCAAGAAGGTAATTTAGTAAATTACCATGGTAACGAAGGTTACTGAGTAGGCGTAAAACAGAAGAGAGAGGAGCATGCCTCAACATATGGCTAACCTAAAAGTCAATCAAATGTGTAATCTTTATTTAAGCACTATATTTTTTAAACAATTCTCTAATTAAATAAATAGAAGCATGCAAACATCAAATTTATGTAATAAAAAATCTAGAACATTTCTCTAATACCTCAACTACTTCTGTTCCCCCATTCTATATGCGGTCCGTTAAATAAGCAACTTCTTCAGGTGTGAAGCTTGAAGGAGGTTTTACCTGTGAAAATTAATTAGTTGTGACTGACAGAGAGAGAAAGAGAGAGATGTGGCAGCCTCTGCCAAGGATTAAAAAAAACAGAGAGAGATGTGGCCATACGGCTCATACCTGGGAAAGGAGGGGTAGAATTGTCACACCAGCATGGCCACCAACTACTAGAACATTGACATCCCTTGGGTCAATTTTCAGCACCTCTGCCTGTTTTAAATAAAACACAGCACAAATGATGAAGAAAGGCCAAAAAGGGTACAAATAGAATATATCCTTTAATACATAATTGCTGTATTGACTAAAAGTTTGACTGTAAATATACATCGTTATTCTAGATTAGCTACATAGGCTCCAATTCATTTGTGCAAATATACTCCAACCAAGCCTAGAAAAACAGACAGAAAAAAACTGCATCCAAATTTAGATTGCCATGCCCAATTTATATAGTGACATCAGATCCAAACTATATAGTGACATCAGTACTGTTGATCGAATACTAATTTTGAACTATATAGTGACATCAGATCCAAACTTACCGGGGTTACTAAATTCTGAGAACAACCATGGAGCCGACAATCAAAGATCTAAACACATTCATTGACAACTCCACTACCCTCATCTAAAATCTAATTTTGGTTTGAGCATTTCATCGAACACCTTTAATGCATTAATGTATTCAATAGAATCATCTAAAAATATTCAAGCTTTTGAAGTGCATGGACTACAAATCCGAATTAAATGATGAAATGGATTACTTACGGTATTTGATAAAAAATTCAAGCTTTTTAAGTGCATCGAACACCTTTTGACTTCTCAACTTCGCCAATTTGGTGATTCACGGCATCTAATGGACTGGGCAACTAGCTATGCTCAACTAGCTTCTTTTTCGCTGGAGGCTGAGAGATGAGGCATCCACGGCTAGGGTTTAGGGTGTGACGAGGTAGTGGCTAGGGTTACTTTAGGGTGCGACAGAGGAGGTAGCAGAGTAGGGGCGAAGGAGGCCTAGTGAGGGAGACAGGCGATCTGTGAGGAAGAGGGAGAGTGGCGATGGTGATGGCTAGCAAGGCTAGGGTTTAGTGAAGAAGAGAGAGAGCGGCGAAGGAAAGCGGGAGATGAAAAGAATTTTGGGAGAGTGTGAAATTTCGGAGGGAACTAAAGGAGGGAAAGCGAAAATTTTGGGGTTTTGGTACAAGCTTGGTTTATTTAGAAAGTACACAGAGGAGAGGAGAATGGGCTTTGTATTGTGCTGGGAGATCTACCCACCAATTCAAATACTCTGAGGTAATATAATATTTGTGTTTAGATCGGAGCCGTCTGATCATAACTACGCACAAATATTAAAGGATCCTGTGTATCGCCTAGGTTTGGATCTAAACAAAAATATTATGCTACCTCAGAGAATAGAGACTCCCTACCCACAAACTCTTAAATGAAGACATCAGGACAACACATTTTCAATCGAACGGTTCAGATTTATATATTTACAAATTAGTTAATGCATTTACTGAAAATAATATGAAAAAATTTCAAAATATTTTTAAATTAGTTACAGTTTTTATGACCAAAGTATACTTATAATTGTAAATTTTATAGATTTTCATGATTATTTGTCCCTTCAAATTTAGTAAATATTTGCGAACCGTTCATTTTCACATGATCGATCGACGGTCGATCTGCAATGAAATGATTCCAAATTTGTTTTGAATGATCAAGGGACAACATTGAACGTAATCAAACTAAAAATTATGAAGTTTTATTATGTCCAAGCTTCGATCCAACATGAATTATTTATAGCCCTTCGATGTTTCGATATTCCGTCGACTCGATGGATAGGTAAATAAAAATAAAATTTCATCAAAATTTGCTGCAGGAATATATATGCAGTGCTCTTTCATTTCAACAGTTCCGATCGCCCGACGGACGACGTGTTTACGTGCGCCTTCATTAACTCACAAAGCAAGAGTTTATGTTTCATAAGACATGAACTCTTGCTTTGTGAGTTAATGAAGGCGCACGTAAACACGTCGTCCGTCGGGCGATCGGAACCGTTGAAATGAAAGAGCACTGCATATATATTCCTGCAGCAAATTTTGATGAAATTTTATTTTTATTTACCTATCCATCGAGTCGACGGAATATCGAAACATCGAAGGGCTATAAATAATTCATGTTGGATCGAAGCTTGGACATAATAAAACTTCAAAAAAATTATGTTGGTTACGTTCAATGTTTTCCCTTGATCATTTCAAAACAAATTTAGAATCATTTCATTTCAGATCGACCGTCGATCGCTCACGTGAAAATGAACGGTTTGCGAATATTGACTAAATTTGAAGGGACAAATAATCATGAAATTATTTAAAATTGACAATTATTAGTATGATTTGGCCATAAAAGATGTAAAAAAAAATTAATTTAAAAATTAATTATTTTCATATTATTTATTGTATATGCATCATCTAATTAGTAAATATCAAGCTCTGAGCCGTCTGATAAACAATGAATGGTCCTGATATTATCATTTGAGCGATTTTATTAGCAGAGCAGTTTGATTTTATGCAGCACACGACCTATATAAATTAAAGAACGTCCAATATATTTAATAAACTTCTTGAAGCTAAAACTGCTCTGTTAAAATCTAAATCTGTACTGGCCAATTTTTTTTGTTCCCCTATCGCATCCAGAGATGATTCCTCTTTGAAAAGTTCATCTGTTCTCCTTAGCTAGATTTTTCTCTTCTCAGTCTTCCCCACTTTTCGTTTCCCTCTTTCCCTCTTTCCCTCTAAAACCAATTCGTTTCCCTCTAAAACCTCCAAACAGAACCATCCAGTGCCACAGTTTTTTTATTCACTATCTCTCTCTCTCCTCGACTCCTCCCTTTCCCTTCACCACTTCAGATTCTGATCGGCCGCCGCGATTGAAGAAACCACCGCTCCCAAGGTTGAAACCCAAGGGGGATTTTCGCCTTCCCTTTCTCTGGTGTGCTTGAGGCGGTCACTGTCACGAGTCATGACTCCGACTGATGTGCTCGCCTGCTCAGCGAGTTACCGTCTCTTTTTCTCTTGCTCGCGCCTTACAGGTGTTTGTAGAAATGCCCATTAATTTTTTTTTTCCATTTACAGTTGAAGTGATTTGTTTTTTGTCTTATCTGAGAATCCTTTGAATATCGAAAGAGCTTAGTCCTGTAGTCCCAAAGTATGATCCACCAACCACCCCCCTTGCGTCGTGTGCTTGGTTTTTGTGGTTGCACAGGTAATTACTTGTAAGAATTCACTACATTTATGTTCATTTTGGCATCTAGTAGTCCCTAATAGAAAGACTAAAATAAATTTGTCCTAATCAGTGGGAGTTTGAGCAAATATTATTTTGTGTCTGCTACACAAACTGCCAAGTTTTTTCAACAACCGGCCTTCTGAATGTAAAAATTGAGATTCTTGAGGTTGCTATTGGGTTGTGAAAGTGCGTACAGTGCACTTCTAGAAACACTGTTTAGCAAATAGTGGAGTAATAGAGCCTTGTAATTATGTAACCACGTAAATAACTTTTTTTTAATCAATATACCCGTTAGCGAAAATTGCTGCCAAACCTTAAAAAAAAATTGAGATTCTTGAGGACTGATTCAGTGTCTCTTAACATTCAATACAAGTACTTAGACCTCTATTAAGACATAATACATCGATCATTGCCGGCTGCCGGTTGCAGTCCTCCCTTGGTCCTCTCAAGGTCTGCCCCTGGTCCTAGTGTATCGAATCATTCTCCTTCAATACCAGGTTTTTTACCCCTCTGAAATTTACAGCTAGATGAGACGTGCAAATTCCTCCATGGAACTTTTTTATGTCAACCTATATGCAAACATCATACCAGATTTTTTTTTTTCTTAATAAGAACATATTTTGATAAGCTAAATCAATAGGGAAGATCCTTTGTTGTCCTCTGCTTAATTGTGCGATCCAGGATCAATCTGAATCTTTAGATTCCTAATCCATTAGGCATTAGACCGAATCTGTAAGGTACCTAGACTAATAAGAAAAATGGCATCTAATGCTTTGTTTGTTCTTTGCTATAAGTCTTGAACCAACACTGTATGCTCTAACTTAGACATGATCTTAGAGATGGAAAGAAGAAATTTACCTATACTATGTATTCCTTCTTAAATATATTTTTTGATTGGAAGGAAAAGTTGCTCTGATAACAGGGGGTGCTTCAGGCATTGGGGAAGCCACTGTCAAACTCTTCGTAAAGCATGGTGCTAAGGTTTGCATTGCTGACATACACGATGACCGTGGAGAGCAACTATGTGAGTCATTTGGTGGCGGGAAACATGCCCTCTTCTTCCATTGTGATGTATCTAAGGAGGATGATGTAAGTAAAGCGGTAGATTTCACGGTTGAGACTTTTGGCACGCTTGATATACTGGTAAATAATGCTGGGATCACTGGACATAAGGTGCTTGACATAAGGGAAGTGAATTTCCGGGAATTTAAGAAGGTGTTTGAGATTAATGTGTATGGTGTTTTTCTAGGTATTATTAAGTGCCTTATTGATGTGTGCTATTCTTTTTCATTTGCAAATCTCAACATTATTTGTATAAAGATTCAAATAACACCCAATGTAAAACATATCTGATGGAATTAAAAGTACTTTTCAGGGAGGTATACACCAACAAAGTTGTTCTTCTTTTTCTTTTTTGATATTATGTACCGGAAGTTGGGGTGAACAAATGATAGGGCAGTTTTCCTCAATGAGGGCAATTTGGTCAATTTGTTTAAAAGTATGATTATTGATTGGGTGTTATTTGAAATATACTGTGATATATTTGTATTTTCTTTGTTGGTTTTTTACTAACAAGGGTACAGAAGTACAGCCTTTTTTTATTATTGGAAGAAACACCATTGTTTTCCAATGTTGACCTAACCAGCACGGAGATCTTATGTTCCGATTTATAAATCAACCATAGATAGGCATCTTTGATTAGAATGATTATGTATGCCCCTTGTTTGCTTATAACCTAACTAGTTAAAAACTTTATTTTAGGCAATTAATAATGTGGTACACTAGAAATCGTGGTATGTTCCAATAGATGTGCATGAATGTGATTACTTGTTATTTGACTTGAAATGGAGCTTCAAAATCTCTTCTTTCATAAATTTCTCTCTATTGCCAAAATCAAAAGTAATTTATAGAATATTATTATAGAAGGTACTTTTGATGGTATTTTGGCCTATATAATTAAAATGCTGGACACTGACATTCTTCTTTACATTTTCAAATAATTTAGTGAAGTTCTTTAAATTTGAATTATATGATCTTTAGTTAATGCTTGGTGCTTAGTCATGCTTGGGGAAGGTTACTGTACCAGACAAGTGCAGGGAAGGTGCGAGCAACACTACAATGAGTAGTGGTCGCATGATTAATGAGAATAAGCTACTCTCTAAGAAGAAAGACTTGCCCTTTCTCGAAAATCTAATTAATTTTTTAATTTCTTGTTGAATTTGATCTTATGCTCAGATGATAAATCAGCTTTAATTAGAGAAATGAGAAATATGCACAAATTAGGACAATTGGTTGTGGTTGAATTTAGGTGTTCTATTGATGCTGGAATCAAATGGACTGTCATCTTCTATACAGGAAATTCATTAATTTCATGTTTGTCCTTGTTGTTTATTTATTTAAACTGGAACAATGAATTTTCTGTTAGTTATCATATGCATTGGGACTTAATCAAATTATTGTAGAGCCTAGCTGCACATTTGAGATAAACTAAGTAAATATTGGTTTTTCAGAGATTTGATTGTGGGCTCACATATGGATAGTTTATGCCATTGATATAAATTTGTTTGTTTCGATATAAATTTGTACTATCATTTTACTTCTCTAAAAAAATCATTAAACTTGTTGTTGTTGTTGTGAGTTATAATAAAATTCATCATTCAAAATGAGCCTATGATGATTCTAATCAAGAGTTTTAATTGGTGAATTAATAGTGTATGTGTGTTGTGTCATAATGTTTGTACAATTATTTTTTGGGTGAATCAATTATTTGTATGCTTCATTTGTATACTTCATTTTAAATATCACAATTGAATATTTGTATGCTGCTGTGATTTAATTTTGTTGAACATTCAAAGGGACGTGTCAAATAAACAGAAATGTTGCTGTCTCCAGAAACTTAACTTTTCCAACGGTAGGCTCATGGAAATAACAAGTCTAACTATAAAATAATATAAACTGAATCCATAAAACATTTCCAAGAGCATAGTGCTCCACTATTTCCATGAACCTCCACTATAATATAATATAAACAAACTAACCACAACATTTCCAAGGACCGCTCATGGAAATAATAGGTCTCACAACTTCCATTTTATTTCCAAGGGTAGCTCATGAGGTATTTTCATGGGCTATCAATAAAATATAGTATCCGGTCTGTTTGGCGGGTCATGGGTCATGCAAAAGTATTTCCAACGGCGGATATGTAACATTTCCAAAGGCAGACATCAGCGATTTCCATGCGCTACTATTTCCATGGGACCCCCGTTGGAAATGGTTGAGTGTGTCAGAAAACTCGATTTCTTTTCCAAGGGCCCTTCCTCTCCATGGAAATAACATTGCTACGCATGGAAAAAACGGAAATTCTAGTAGTGTACCTTCAATTGAAATTTTGTTGTACGATGACATTGTTGTATCCTACATTTTTTCTAGTTAAAATTTGAGTTTTTGAGTTGTTGTTTTATAGTCTCAACATTTACATCTTTTTTGTAGGCTCTAGTCAAGTCTCAAGTTCCATGTTGCAACAATCTCAATGTTCAGTTTTATTAATATTAATTTGTTTCGGCTGCTTTTGTGGGTTGTATGATGTTTTTCATCTTTCGTATAGATATTCGGATATTTTGTTGGTTTGTTGTGGGGTCTATGAAACGTTTGAGTGGTTTTACAGGGTGTCTATGATATTTTTCAACAGTTTTATGTTTAATATTTGATGTTTAATGATTAATGTGACAATCATAATAAAATAATCCCAAGGCCAAGACACTAGTGGAAAAACGCACATCAAGGTCGGTTAAAAACGCACATCAGGAACGGACTACAGGGCGACACTGACCCAGCTGTTACAGATAGTTGGACTAATCAGTGTCGGCTAAATAACCGATACTAATATTCCTCAATCAGGATCGGTTACCGTCAGCCGATACTAAATCCCTCAATCTGGATCGGTATTTATATTTAGCCGTTACTAATTGTTGACAATCAAGAACGGATCTTTACAATAGCCGTTACTAATTATACTATCAAGATCGGACTTCTAATTTTAGCCGACCCTGATTCATTCCTATCAAGATCGGATTTTTATAAATGTCCGACCCTAATTATTATTTTTCTTTTCTTTTTTGCGGAACCAACATTTTGTGAATCTAGATATAATGCACTATTGATATTTATGTATTGATATCTATATAGTCTATTTAAATCCAAGAAATTTAATATTATATATCAGAATAAAAAGAAAGAGGTCAGGATGACCCATTTCATTTACCAGTAAAGTAATACATGACTAATTCTTACTAATGACACAAGCCAAGTAAATACTAATTCTTAAACCAACTAAAAACCCAATCTATACTACTAACTGAACTCTGAGACTTCAATGTGACTTCATTTTTCAATCTGCCTCCAGCACAAAAACAAGCACCACAAGTTTTAACTCCACAAGCACCACAAGTTGAAGGCAAAGTATCAACCTGCAAAAACAAAAGGGAATAAATTTAGATAAAAACATATAGTTCAAAACTTGTATGCACCCATTGACTTTATAAAATCACAACTTCATAAAATCACAACAGAAGAGAAGTTTGAGAGCAACCTATCGAAGATAGTTGTTATAATATGGGTCTTTGTTCTCCTTGTATTGGCATCAAGTTGCTGCAATTGTCCATGAAATACTCTACATCAAGTTGTTCCTTGCCAAAAATTACAAGTCATATACAATGGTTGGACCGATTTACAAGACAGCAGGATTTGCATTTGTAAGTTTAATGTTAATTATATTTATTCATATGCTAGAAACTTACGAGTAGTATGCAAGACATCACAATTTTCATCACATTTTCATCACAATTTCATCACAATAACTTACGAGTAGTATGCAAGACATCAGACTTAACTCTTCTAATTTGTATTAAAAAATAAAGAAAAGGAACTTACGATGTATAAGGAGACTGTGGCACTGGCTTGGACACCTGAACTGGGTCAGGTTCTGGTTCAGGCTCAGGCTCAGGCTCAGGCTCAAGCTCAAGTTCAGGTTTGGGTTCAGGCTCAGGCTCAGGATCAAGTGGCAATGGCTATAGCATATAATAATGAACCAAATAAAATGAAAGTTGAACAGGAATCAACCACAAGATAACATACTTTGATGATTAGTTTGGACTGGAGTATAGCAAATAATACAATCTGCTTTGTAAAGATGTGCATGATACAATCTGCCTTGTACCAGTGTAGACCATTTTGTTTAACCTTGGTTGTAC
This sequence comes from Carex parvula, assembly GCA_025461045.1. Classification (NCBI taxonomy): domain Eukaryota; kingdom Viridiplantae; phylum Streptophyta; class Magnoliopsida; order Poales; family Cyperaceae; genus Carex; species Carex parvula. The sequence goes on along the minus strand of JAJGRW010001187.1, from coordinate 14,992 downwards.
AAAAAATAAGAAGTGAAACAATATTGAAAATGGAAGGATGAAAATTAGCAAACCCGTTGATTAGGAATAGTAGAGAGAAGCTGTTCCATGGGAAGCAAAGGGGCAGTCGTCTCAGCAATTACTTCCACCATAGCCTTGTTAAATACACTGCTATCAGATTAGAGAGAAGAATCAACAACTTCAAGTAAGCAAAAGTAAATTATGGGTTTTTATAGTTGCCAAAATCTTGACTGATGAAACTAGACCATATTAGCAAAAAAATAATAATAATAATAAATTTTTTCATGCAATGATATAATGTGGTAGATGTTCAAAATAATAATTTAACATAATTAACAAGCTCGATTGCTTACTGTGTAAGGAAGGCCACTGGAAATGAGTTCTTCTTCTGCTTTTCGTTTCCAACTCAACACTCCCCAAAACAAGCTTTAAGCCCGATTAAAAAAAGAAGAAGAATCAAAAGTAGCTTAAGTTAGGCCCATTCACAAGATTACTGCTAATTCAAAATGAAACATCAATTTTTAGTGTGTCCCTTTGAAAAATAACTCACTTCAGAAGGGCAGCAGGAAACCCGATTTTGCCTGTTCCCAAAGATGTCAACAGAATGAAGTGATCTACTTTTAAATTTGTAGCTGGCAAACAAAAATACTACTTTTTAATGGAATAAGAACAAAATGTTTTTTTTGCAAAATAAGCACCTATTGTTAGAGAGATCTCTATTTCAATTCAAAATGGGAATTCTTCTTGTAACAACTGCAGGTGCTGCTTAATTTTATTCCTATTGCCAAGGATCGATAGTAAATGTTTCTTGCAAGAACAAGAAAAGCAGAAAAAAATTGACTGACTGAGATTGTTTTACTTCTGTTGAAAGGAAAGAGTAAGGGCCGTGTGAGAAATAATGTATACTGAAACTAATATTTAATGGGAAAGTAGGATTTTTTACCTTCTTGTATAAGGTTAGAGGTGGCCTTATAGTCAATTCAGTATGGCCCAGTTATATCAAACACCTCTTTTTCACTAGCTCCAATGCAACATATAACAATAGAGGCATTGGCAATGGCAGCTTTTATGGTACTTTGATTTTCAAGGTCACACTCCACAATCTCTAGTCTCTCCTCTGCTGGTCTAGAACAATCAACACACTTCTGTCATTGCAAATACAAAGCTCCAAAAATCCATTAGATTTGTTACCAAGTAAGCTGTTATTGGTTCAGCAGACAAGTGCATTTAACATTCAATACAGAAGAGAAAAACTGCAATCCCTAATACAAATTGGGTAAGATTAGCAAAAAGTACTTGTATCTTACGCGGAGCTTGGGTCGAGTCAACTGGCTTCATTTGCTTAACACTCTGCAAAAACAGAAAACTTGTCATGGGATAAATAAAAGGATTCATCCGTCCTAACAATTAAAGAAATGCAAGTATGACCTCAAAAATCCAAACTCAAATTAGTTAGAAAGATCATACTTGTACTAGAGCACCAGCTCTCTGGGAACTCCTTACACCGGCACGGACCCGAAATCCAAGCTTAAGAAGCTCTCTGTTAAAAATAATTTATAATAATTTAGTTGAGAAGTATTAAGATATCATAGATGAAACAAATTGAAAGACAAAAGATATATAAAAGATGTACCTGGTGAGTTCTCAAAATTGGCTCATTGACCATCAAACCAGCAGTTTCTTCATACACTGAAACAAATAAAAGATGTAATAACTGGAAGTTTCAACAATACTAGGTTACTTATTACTTCAAAGTTTTCAAACTACCCCTCATAAATTGCACAAAATTAAGAAATGAGGGAATAAAAATTGGACCTTGGATTGTGGCAGTCTCCTTCGAGTCGAATGATCTCGCCAATTAGATTGTCATAGTTGAAACGAACCAACTCATACATGGCCGCACTACCAATTCCATCTACAAACACCACTGGCACCGGCACCTGTCACAAAATTACCCCAACCTAGAACTCAATTGATAACAAAATCAAACATTTCTCATATTTGCATACTGACGCTAATAATAATTTCGAATATGTGCAATTGACCCAAATTGTGAGATTACCAGGATGGACAAAGTACATTCAGTTGAATATTGACAGATTTACCCTTAACTGTAAAAATCTTATATGAATTAAATTCGACAGGATTTATTGCACTAGTATAAAGAAGTTGGGCTGTGCCACATTTTAGTATTAGAATGTGAGGGGAAGTTATAAAAATTTTCTAATCTTGGTCCGTAACATTTATACAAGGAGAGGGGGGAGGCAATATAATGGTAAAATTCACTGGCACTATCTTCCAAACATCCAGTTTTTGTAAACTCCATAAAGGAGCATAGACGAGATCAGAGAAAATTTGATATATCAGATTCCAAAAAAAAAAAAATGCCTTCTCTTTCTCTTAATTCTATTATATAATGCATTGTCTAGAATGATTATTTCCTTCTCTCCATGGCGACAAGCAGTGGAGCAAGTTTGCACATCTAATATTCCCATTCCTTTCTCATCCCTACCTTTCATACACAACCCCTTCCAAACAACCTAAAATGCAAGGTTGTAATTGCAATTTTCAAACTGCAATAAACCTTCTTTCTTGATAGCAGGAAAATAAATAATTTGAAGTAACAATACCTTCAACAATATACCATAAGATACACAGTCAGCCCCACAAATATCCGGGCCAGACATTTCCTCGAACACCTTGCGAGCAGTATCAACATCCCCACAGTGCACACACGCCTCCATCACAGCATTCATCACAATAGTGTTAGGTTTAATGTTCTTTTTTCCTCACCTCCTCCATCTCAGCAAAGATCTACTTCAGCTGCCTCCTTTTCGTTAGATCCATTCGGGCCGTGAGCTGCCTTAGACTGGGTCCAAGGGGTTTCATCCGGACTCGTTTGCGGGTTGGGGTTCGAGTGGGGCGAGAGGGGATAGAAGAGAAGTGCGGAGGTGAGGCGTGGGTTTCATGGAGAGAGAGGAGCGGTCGAAAAAAGAGCGACTGGGGCATCGTTTGAGTGAGTGCCTGAGAAAAAGAAGGAGAAGAGCGACTGGGGCATTGTTTTCCTTTTTGTTTTCTCTCCCTCTCTCTGTCTCTCTCTCTCTCTAAAGAGAACGGAGCGGCGTAATTTGAGGAATATTTCAACCCTAATCGGAGAATTTGAGGAATGCAAAAATGTGAGCGGCAACGAAAAATGAACAGCGCTAAAATAATATCAAGAACGATTAAATAAATGGCCGTTCCTAATTCAAACTGGAACGGTTACTTTAAACAACCGATACTAATATAGGATATATCAGGGTCAGTTAAATGAAAGACCGTTTTTAAAACTATTAGGAACGGTTGTTTTAAAGAGCCGATACTAATAACACACAATCAGGAACGGTTCTTTGTAAAGAGCCGTTCTTGATTCGGCCAGCACTATCAAGAACGGTCTTTAAAATACAACTGTTCCTGATAAGCACAATCAAGATCGGCTGTTTAATATGACCGTTCCTGATATATATCAGTATCGGTTTAATGTTAAATCCGACACTGATGGGCCGATACTAATTGTACTTTTTCCACTAGTGAGAAAAATAGAGAAACAACTTTTGCTATACAGGACTGGACAAAACGTTAGAGGTTGCCAAAAGAGATTTTAACAATGGGAGAAAAATATAATATGAAATTTTTACGAGTAGACAAAGATATAATACATAGCTTTCTGTAAATTAATTGAAAATTTGTAATTTTAGTTTATTATATTTTATTTTTCAGTCCTTAATTTTATTTTATTTTTAGATTTGCCCCTATAATTAAATTCGAGATGTGAAGAGAGGGAGCAGAGCGTAAGCTCTCTTAGGTTTGACAATTTAAATGTGCATATGAAATCTTGACATTTCAATTAGAAACTTGATTGAAAATGCGAGATTTAATAAATGAAAGGATTTGATTCTCTCAAGCCAATAGATGAAGCCGTCTCGAAAGAAAATCCATCGCCATTAAGAAGATCAACACCGGAGAATTAGTCTTTGGTCTAGTGGCAAAGACACATGTCTCTTGTGTAAGAGGTTATAGTTTCGAAATCCAGATAGGATAAAATCTTTAATTACAAAGGTTGAAATAAAAAGTCTTGAGTGGCTTGACTCCTATTACTCTATTTCAATAAAAAAAAAAGATCAACGCCGAGAGGGGATCTCCTTGCTTAACCTCTCTCTTTAAATTAATCCTCCATCCCAAAAGTCCATTAACATTAATTTGTGAAGACCCTTCCAAAACCAGTGACTGTATCAATGTGCACCACAAAAATGGGAACCCAAGATGCTCCAATACCTTTAAAATGAAAGTTCAAACTTACTGTATCAAACGCTTTATGAATGTCTACTTTGAATAGAGCCAACGGTATATTATTTTTGAATGAATGATGAAGCACCTCTTGAGCATAGACAAAACCCTCAATCACTTGTCTACCTTTCACAAATATGGTTTGATTTTCTAAGACCAGTTCCATAATCGTATTTCGTAATATTGTTCAGAAAAAATGTTTTATCATATTGTGAAGGCCCAATATTCTGTAGCTGCAGGCCCATTAAATCAAACGGTTCCAAACATTGAACCAGTGAGATCGAAAAACGTGAAAACTTTAATAGCTTTTGACCCAAATTTGAAATGATTTCGGGCCTTCTTCAATTAACAAATCCTGCAATGGATCTTTGATAGCTCTCCATTAACTCCCTCTAATGGATCTTTGACATGTAAATAACAGAGAACAAATAGATGCACACACAAAAGATAGATATTAATACATCCATCAAATGAGAGCTTATTTTTTCTCAAAAAAAAAAAAAGATGGGCTGCTGAAATTTTTTGGGCTGAGGCCTCTTTGGTATGGAAATCAATTTTATTTAAACATGTTGTGGCCCATTAATTCATTTAATTAATAAAACTGAAATTTTAAATTGGATCATCTCTTCGATTCCTTGTTTAAATTACGTGGCGTTACATCTAATTAGTTAAATTATTATTTTAATTTATTCTGAATATATACATTTATAATATGAAATAATTATATTAACTGGTATTATGTATATATTTTTATATTTTAAACATTTTAACTAAAATATTAAATATGGTTCGAAAACGATTTAAAATCCGGCTATACAAGAATTTTCAGTGCATTTAGTTGAAAAAAATATTGATTTTTGTACATGTTTCAGTGATAGATTTTTGGGAACATTCTATCACTCTTGGAATAATCATTTAATATTATTATATGTAATTGTACGGCTATAATATTTATTGTGAATTATTATAATATCTAAATATGGCATTTCACGATATATGTTGGAATTGTTTTCATCCTATTGTCCTTTACTTCTATACTATTATATAAACTTAAACTGTTATACAATTGCAATTTATTATCACGAGAAAAGAAAATGAGTATATAATAGCACAATTATTATTTATTTTAAAAATAGATCTTACAATTTTCTTATTTATGATATTAGAGGATATCAAATTTTTGCATTAAACATATTGTTTAGTCATATGCACCATTCCAAATTTTGATTTACAATTTTTGCATTTAATATATTGTTTAGTAATATGCATTAAACATATTGTTTAGTTATCTGATGGGGATTTGAGATGGTAATCGCGCCCGGTTCGAATAAAAATAAATCGTCAGTCCTGCCAATTAATTCAGTGGGGGAATATAACTATGAAAACGCAAGGATTTTGCGTGGGGGTATATAACTAAAAACAAGTTTTAATTTTTTTTTTGTAAGTGTAACAGAATCAATTGATTCAATTTTTTTTGGATTTAATATTAGCATAAAATCTCTATAATCTCTTTTGGAATTGAACTAAATAAAACAGCCCATGGACTTTTTTCTTGATTGGACTTTGTAAGACATTTCAAATAGAAACTTTGACATTTCACATGTTAAGACTGCATATTGCATATTAAAATCACATATCGCATTTTATATTAGTGAAGAAAAAATGTGAGTCAGGTGATGTCACTAAATTAATAATTGGAGATTATTATTGTATTCGAATGTAGATGATCATACATGACATGATCAAATGTAACATAATTAGTTGTATTTAACTTCTTTTTGTAGAATGTATTTTTAGATTCTAAATTAGTTTATTAAAAAAAGTTAAAAAATAAGAAAAAATTGTAATATAAAATAATATAAAAAATATTGTTGGAAAAATTAATCGCAGGACGTGACATGATCAAATCGGTTTGTGTGACATAACGTGACGTGATGCGCTTCGCTATTTTCAATCGAAAAAACATTTTACGTGATACACAAGTGAGATTACGTGACCGAACCGATAATGATGTGACTAATTTTTTTTCACAAATTCAGATATACCACATATTGCATTGTTCATAGGAAAATAAAGAAAAGAAAAGTGACAGACATTTGAACCATTGAATACAAAATTTATGCAAATTTCTTCGCAATACTGCGACTCATGATGCAGCTAAGAAAAGATTACTTTCCTACCCCTACATTCCACCATCTTTTAAGAAATATATATTATTTACATTTTCAAAACTGAAAAATAAATTATTCTCAGATTATATCAACGTCATATGTGTACAATAAACTTTAAATCTTGTTGAATTATTTAGAGTCGTATTTATTACGATGATAAAAAAAATAATCAATAATTCTCAGCTTTCTCCAAAAAAGGAATGGAAAATGAATTTTGCAACTATTATTCTTTCAAAAAAATCGGGAAAAAGAGCATATTAATTAGGCGACGTGGCAAGGGTAGATTGGTCATTTGTCTGGCAACGTGGGGGGGAGGACAAGTAGGGTTTCTCTTCCGAATTATAGTTGGCCTGGCCGAATGCACTATATCTAATCATGTATAATTGCCCTGATTATTGGGCCCCGCTCGAGTGTTATTTCTTTATGCACGGTGATTTTCTTTATGAAAATTTATGTTTGGTCAGTTTACAAAAAACCGAAGTAATTCAAGTAAAATATCAAGTAAAGTTCAATTTTTTTAGTTGAACCAAACCAAGAGAGATAAAAACTAACCAAAGTAATTATAAAATATAACTGAACCAAACCATTTAATCGAAAATCAGAAGGGTAACAGTAGTGGAATGTACACAACTCGCTACACAGAGAGAGACAAAGAGTGTGAAGCAGAGGATCGTAAGTCTTCCCTAGTCCACATATAAAATCCCCTAGCCAATTTTTCTCATTCGCCTCCTCTTCAGACCAAAACACAGATTGGCGGCCTCTCCTTTTGGTACTTATCTCTACATTTCTCTGATGATTCTCAGCATTTTTTTTTTTCGGTACTTCGATATTAATTTTAATTCCACGAATTCGTGATAGACTGATCCAGATCTTAGTAAATCCTCCTTCGATCGGTAGTTTTTCACAACAGATTCAGTGTATGCTTTATCAGATCTGTAGATCTGTTGGATCTGAGAGATTTTTTAGTTTTAGATCCGAGATAGTTTGCGTTTTCTATTAGACTTATGGCTTTATTATTTTTCTCTAGTCGTTACTTTTAGATCTGTCACTTCAGGTTTTTTATCTGATATTAAGACTGAATTGCGTAAAATTTGTGTAGATCCTTTAAGATGTAAAGGTGATTTGACTTTTAGTTTAAGTACTAGGTAGAGTTCAACCTTCAGCTATTTTAAGGCTATTTTAAGGAAATAGCTTTACTTATAAGTTGTATTTTACGTGATAAGATGTGACTGGTAACTCTAAAAATAAAGGTATGTCATAGTCTGATGAATCATATAATCTTTCAACTCATATTGTTATTACCTTTGATGTTTTACCTTTTTAAATTAATCAATTCCTAGTCAGAGCTACATATTATCTTTTCCAGCATTGAGTATTGAGTTTACTAACCTGATGCAAAATTTCTTTAATTCCAATGTTATATGTGAAATGAGTTATATCTCACTTTCTCTTGATTTCTAAATGTGACCTGTATATTTTAACTCTTGATATCTTCTAACAAATGTATATTGGTTTCTCCTTCAGATCAAATTATAAAGTAAACATGGCGGAGGAACTCCGCGCCCCATCTGTCATCCAAAAGATCCATGGAGGGCAATCAGGTCTTTTCACCCGCATTGCCCCAACCCATTCATTCCCTGCCCGTTTCAACCACACCCCCTCCGCACAAAACCCCTTTCTCAGACCCTACAGCAGTGGTCTTGCCGGACTCGGTGCTGTTACATCCCTTCCAACTGTGTCCCCCATCTTTGCTGCTGCCCCGTCAGAGAAGGGACCATATGGATTTCTCATTGATTTCATGATGGGAGGTGTCTCAGCTGCTGTGTCTAAGACTGCAGCTGCACCAATCGAGCGTGTGAAACTCTTGATCCAGAATCAGGATGAGATGATCAAGTCCGGTAGGTTGTCAGAACCCTACAAGGGTATTGGTGACTGCTTCAAACGTACCATGGCAGATGAAGGTGTTGTTGCTCTATGGAGGGGTAACACTGCTAATGTCATCCGTTATTTCCCCACTCAGGTAACGTACTTCACTGTATAAGATCACAAGTCCCAATGTATCATTGTTGTTTAAAGAAAGAAGAAACATTAGGTGAATAGATGATCATAGACAATAAACAGTAGATCAAAACAGGTATCAAAATGGTATAATAATTTACAAAACAGAAACTTGAGAAGTTTCTAAGGGCTGATTTGCTTTTTGTGTTACTGTAACTGGTATCTTGCTTTTTGGGTAGCTGTTTGTAGTTGATTTAGTTTAAGCTCGATGTAATTCTGGTATTTTGAGGTAATAGGGTTTGTAAATAATGGTTCTGGTACCAGACCTGAAACTATAGGTTTATTTCAATAGAAATCGGTGGGTTTTATCCCACTTCAATCCAAAAATATTGGTTTTCACAAGTGATACTGTATTTAACTAATTGAATATCTAATTTACTTGAACCATCCACCTTATTTTATCATCTTAACCTCACTAATTAATACTGTTTTGCTAATTATCTCGGCAATCTAGTTAGTACAGTAGATCAAATATTTTTTTACTAAAATTGTTTTGTACTATATTTGACTAATATCATCTTTTAATTAATACTGTTGTGCTATTAATACAAAATGATATTAGTGAGGGTCACTAATATCATCTTTTATGTATGAAATGATAGTAGTCTTGTTTAGTACTGTTTTTGACTAATTCAATATATATATTAACCTCATTAATTAATAGTTGTGCTATTTATCTTGGCAATCTAGTTATTACAGTAGACAAGATATTATTTACTAAAATTATATATAGATGTCCTCCTTGACCAATCATTCTTTTTTAATCTATTGGTAGGCTTTGAACTTTGCCTTCAAGGATCACTTCAAGAGAATGTTCAACTTCAAGAAAGACAAGGACGGGTACTGGAAGTGGTTCGCCGGAAACTTAGCCTCTGGTGGTGCTGCCGGTGCATGCTCCCTCTTCTTTGTCTACTCTCTAGACTACGCCCGTACCCGTCTTGCCAACGATGCGAAGGCAGCCAAGAAGGGTGGTGAGCGCCAATTCAATGGTATGATTGATGTGTACAAAAAGACCCTTAAATCTGACGGTATTGCCGGTCTCTACCGTGGGTTCAACATCTCCTGTGTCGGTATTATTGTGTACCGTGGTTTGTACTTTGGCATGTACGACTCCCTCAAGCCTGTTCTTCTCACCGGCAACCTTGCGGTTAGTTCTTTCACTACCTCTTAATTTTAAATGAAAAGATTATGAAAAGGTTTAATTTCCTTTGAAAGAAGTTATTGAAGTTGACCTTTTGGAAAATTTTGGATACCCTTGTTTGGTCTTTTGGGGGTATGAAATGATCAAATGATACTAAAAAAGGTCACTAATATTATTATTATTTAATAATAATATCAATAATAATTCAATAAATAGTATTTCTCTGTATATAGATAACAAAATTTTGAGGGATAAGATAGAATTTTTTTCAATAAAATTCCGTAATTTTGATCGTTCAAAATATTATTTTATCTATATATGAATCTAGTTCCATCTTCATCAGATAAAGATCAAATTATAGAATTTTATCAAAAAAATGTTCTACTACTTATCCCTAAAAAATGTATAAAAAATACTATTTATTGTATTGTTATAATTCTATTATAACCCCATTCGATTACGATATTGTATCCTTTACTCTAGATTCTGAAATGTGCCATGTTTTCTTTGGTTTAACAGGACAACTTTCTGGCAAGTTTCCTTCTGGGTTGGGGTATCACTATCGGAGCGGGTCTTGCATCGTACCCCATTGACACAGTTCGTCGTCGTATGATGATGACATCTGGTGAGGCCGTCAAGTACAAGAGTTCACTAGATGCCTTCAATCAAATCTTGAAGAATGAGGGTGCCAAGTCACTCTTCAAGGGTGCCGGTGCCAACATTCTCCGTGCCGTGGCTGGTGCCGGAGTGCTTGCCGGTTACGACAAGCTCCAGGTCATCGTCTTCGGCAAGAAGTATGGATCTGGCGGCGGCTAATAGATGATGATGATCAATTTATTTGTTAGGTAATTTTTTTTTATTTTGCCTCCTGCTCCCGAGTTTGTGTTTGAATAAAATTAATCGTGGACGGATATGAACATGGATACAGAGTTTTGTTTTTTCCTTCTTTTTAATGCACGAGTTGTTTTCTTGCAGCCTCGGTTGGTTATAGTCGAGGTAGGGCAGTTTTATTTTAATGTTAATGTCTCTTGTTATTGGGCATAATCCGTAAGGATAATTTTTGTCAGAAAATTTTCAAGTACTGTTTAACATCAAATAGTTTTATTTATTGTTCAACTTCATTTGTTGCTTGCTTTTTCTGGTTTCTCTTAAAGGTGAAAAATCTTATCTTTTTTGCACTTTTTTTTGGCAAGGCATGTGTAAGGAAACAAAGATATTCTGGTAAAACACAGGTTAGAAACTGAGAATTCTAAGCAAATTAAGTTATTTGATATTACAGTTTCATACAGAGTAGATAAAAGTATATTGCTAAACATAACTATAAATTTGTGCAAAACACTGAAATTATTTGTGTAGCGAATTACTCCTCCATACTGCTCGGTCTCAGTTAGAGTGGCAAAAGGCCATGCTTCGAGGAAACTGCCTCGGAATCTTTTATCACACAGTAAAAAATTTATAAAAGATTGTCAACGGATTTTATATCGAATTCTACTGTATAACTCAAATACGGACTTGTCATTATTTTATAGTCACCTTTGTCTAAACATTTGCATAGAAAATATTATCAAAATGAAAGCACATTAAGAATATTAGAAAATATTTGCATAGAAAATATTAGAAAATATTTGTAAAGCTTGAAATATTGATTTTATATATTTTGAATTATAAATATTAGTATCCACTAATTTCAGGAGGCTTTATTAGTATCCCCTGTCAAGCATGTATCAGCATTTCTCTAAATACATAACTTACCACAGAATTCAAGAGGTACACTCCCTGAAAATAATTAAATGTCAAATTCCTAAATATATTTAGTTCTAATTTTCTTTTTGCGTATATACTATATATGTAAACCCATAGGCAATTAGTTTTAACACTAAAATAGTTGCTTTTAACATATAATTATTCTCAGAATGTTCCTTTGCTTTGGCACTATATGATACTCTGGATACTGTGTTTGAATTACCAGTACATGACTGGAGGGAGATATTCAAAGAGACTCAGGCTCCCTGTTGGGGGGTCCGGATCCCCTAAAGTAACTCAAATCTTTGGATTTTGGATCGAGACCGTCCGATTCGAATTCGTCGCTCGAGATCATCTCGGAATTTGAATTCGTCGTCGGAATGTGTGCGCTCACTTCGGAGATGGATTTTCGCAGATTCGAATCGGACGGTCTCGATCCAAAACCCAAAGATTGAGTTACTTCACTGGATCCGAATTCCACTGTTGGGTGGTTGACAAAACCACATACTTGAGGTTACTTCACTAAATCATCCTGATCGATAGCAATGTTTGTATGTTGGAGAGAGAGATGTTCAAGGATTTTTAGAAATGAAATAAAAACTTTGTTAGTGGTAACAAGGGAAGTGCAGGAACAATGGACATACTGCAACGAGGAGGGGGCAATTTCAAGATCACTTTGAGGCATTTTTGTTCAAATTTACCTTTTACTTTCTGAACTTTTGTTGTTTTACTTCCATGTTTCTTCATTTTAAGTTAAATATATTTTGTGAAAAAAACCAAAGGTTTCAAGTTGAAACTTATAATCAATGAAAAAAAATAGGGACATGATCCTTATTTTTCATCAAAAAAAAAATTATAATATGAGATGGAGCGGTATCACAGTTGGCTAGGAAAAAAAATTCTAAGACTGTGACTACCCAAAGGTCGAGAGTTCGAGCCTCGCTCACGACTTCGCAGCCCTGCGAAGATTTAATAAAAACATATAATTATAAATACGTGACTTTTTTATTGTGTGTTTTTTAAAATATTGAACAAACTTCTTTTAATCTTAAATATTGTTTTTTTTTTAAAAAATTAGCTAGTTTTTATAGCATTTGCTAGTTCCTTTTACCACATATATCTATAATTCTTCAAGACGTGCATGGTGATGTTACAAAAGCTATAAGATCTATAATTCTTACAAATGCTAGTTTTTATAGCATTTGCTAGTTCCTTTTACCACATATATCTATTTTTCACACCTTATGAATTATAACTATATATGTGTTAAATGGAGTTAGAAAATGTTAAAAGGAAGTTATTAAGTATTTATAAGAACAATATTTTGTTAAAATTATTAATTAATTTTAATGTTAAATACACAGTCACACAATAATTCAGTTACTTTTTACAATTATAATTAAAAGTAATTAACTTATTGCTATAGATAATTGTGATCATGTATTGACATGTACACCATTTAAGGGTGCAAACGGATCGGATATTATCTGTCTTTATTTGGATCCGTATCCGAAAATTAGATACAGATATCTGATATTCAAATATCCGTGCAGATACGGATACGAATATGATTTTGAATTTTAATTATCCGTGTTCGAATAGTAGATATATACCATATAGTTTAATATATATTATGAAATTATTTATGTATATATCAACGGATATCCGATATTCAATCCGTATCCATATCCGAAAAATAAGAACGGATATGGATATAGTTTTACCACTATCCGATCCGTTTTCACCCTAATACCATTTCTGTTAAAATAAACGATACACTGAATACATTTTTGTTAATACAAAATAGAGTGTAGAGAGTGAAATTTTCTCCTTTCATCTTTTTCTATAAAAAAATTGTGTGCATTTGACGAGTTGTGCTCTTTTAAGTATTTTCAGATATTTTAATGCACCAAATAGAAGTGCATTAAGTATATTAAGATGAAGTAAAATTAAAACATTCCTAAATTAATGCACAAATTTTTTTAAATTTTTTCTTACATTCTATTTCACTTTTTATTGCAATGCATAAAAATAATTAAGTATTTTACATCCACTTACATCACAACTTTAAACCAGTAATATTAATATTTAAAAATAATTTCATATTGTACTTTTATTATTATTAAAGGTAACTTTATAAAATAAATTAAAATTATTGTATACACTTTCCTCCTCTCCACTTCTTGTGGAGCTACAGTGAACTCAACACATTTTGATAAATGAATGTTTCGTTACTTCATATACTACTACATAATTTTTTAACACGGTTAAAACTTAAAAACTGAGTTTGTACACGGCCCAAGGACCTATCAGAGAAAGGTTTCTTAATGCTAGTTCTTTGTTTATACTTTTTCATTTTAACTACACGATAGTACGATACTTTCAAGCAGATACATTATTGGCAGCATCTAAATATGCATAAATGTACATAAATCTTAATTCTTTTCCAATAGTGCTTTTATTAAAACAATGTCAAATTTAAAATTACCTAATGTAGATATAGCGTCAAATGTAAAAAATTTAAATATAAACACCATTTTCAATTATTTTACACAGATAACATTGAATAATACCCGTCAAACTCAATACCCATATACTCATAGTGTGTTAGCACCTATTAAACCGTCAGAATCAGACGGTGAATTTAATCCAAACTTGGAGTATGAGAAGTATCTGATAATATTGTGGAATGAGGCGGAGAACAGAGGTAAGGTTTTGGTGGCATTTCCAACTCGTCTGAACTTCTCTCCAGCATTTCCACAACTCTGTTCATCGAGGGCCGATTAGCTGGCGTCGTTTGAGTGCACCACAAACCAACCATGCCCATCTTCTTTGCAATTTCTTCAATTTCTATTGATAATACATCACAAGCTTGAATTGAACTGCCTTCAACAAGACAATCATAAAGCCAATGTGGAAAGTACACTTGGCTTGGGTTTTCAGCACTTGGTTTTGCATTCCTTCTTCCTCCTACCATCTCCAGCACCATCATTCCGTAGCTGTATACATCAGATTTTGTTGAAACAACACCAAAACTCCTAGAGAAGACTTCGGGAGCAATGTACCCGATGGTGCCCCTCATCTCAGCCATTGAAATAATGCTCTCTTTTGGTGGACACAATTTTGCCAAACCAAAATCTGCAATTTTTGGGTTGAAATCTTCATCTAACAGAATGTTCTGAGGCTTATATCAAAATGCACAATACGTGCATTACAACCTCGGTGTAAATACTCTAAACCTCTTGCAATGCCAATTGCTATTTCATATAGTTTCTCCCAGCCAAGTACAGCTTTTGGATTTTCAGAGTATATATAATTATCGAGTGATCCATTTGGCATGAATTCATAAATTAGAGCATCCTTGGAGCCTTCAATGCAAAAGCCTAGTAGACTAACAACATTGACATGAGAAGTTCTGCTAATGCTCAGGATCTCATTCAAAAGCTCCTCTCTATCACTTGAAGAATTGTGCAAAATTTGACAGCAACCAAACGGCCATCATGCAGTCTTCCCCTGTATACGGTGCCAAAACCTCCTTACATAGTGTATCCAG
>JAJGRW010001186.1:121852-218139 GCA_025461045.1 Carex parvula | reverse complement strand
GAACCTCACGGTTTGCTCCTAAGTTTATAAACGCTTGATTAGTTCTTATTTCTATTTGTATTTACATCGATTGTCATTTAAACAACTTTAAAAACAATGTTTTAATGGTTTAATGGGTTTACAATTTCTGAATTTCTGTTTGGTTATTGAGTTCTAAGTCGATGGTTTAATGGGTTTCGGGTTTGGGTAAATGGCTTAATGGGTTTCGGGTCTAGAGTTAGGGTTAATGGGTTTCGGGTTTGGGTAAATGGCTTAATGGGTTTCGGCTAGGGTTAGGGTTTCGGCCGGCCAGGGGAGAGGAGAGGGAGAGAGGGCGGAATAGAGAGAGAGGGCAGGGGTCGGCTTGGGGTTCTTTTGGGTCAGCGGCGAGGGAACAGGGGGTTCGGCTTGGGGTTCTTCGGGTCAGTGGCAGCGGCCAAGGAAGAGGGCGGGTAAAGAGAGAGATGGCAGGAGTGGGGTTCGGTTGGGGTAGAAAGGGAGGGTAGCGGCGGCCAAGGAAGAAGAGGGCCGGCGGTTTGGGGTTGGTGGCCGGCGGCAGCCAAGAAGGGAAGGAGGGGGCGGAAAAGGCAGAAAGAGAGAAAAAGAGGAAAAGAGGAAAAAAAAATAAACTTACAGTAATTGAAGGGAGGGGTTGTCTGTGGCAAGAGGGAGGAGGGGTAGTTTAAATGGGTGAGAATTGGGCTAAACTTAGAATTGGGCTTTTATTTCATTTCTATAAATTTCTGACTCTAATTTAATACACTTTATTATTTTCTAAATTAAATTCCGTATAATTTTAATCGTACCATTATTTAGAAGCGTTACAGGCTTGCTCTGTACCAGTCTTGACGGGCACAGTCTCCAGGTGAATCAAAATGCAATTTAGTTTCTATATATGAATAGCAATTGACTGGTACGGACCATACGGTGCTCCAAAAAACCAATCCAAAAGCAGGCGGTTCCTTCCCAATGAGGGTCAGGTATAGTTGGCATATAGAAATTCTACCTATTAAATAATAAGACTAACAGGCAACATGTAGCTTATGATGGCAGAATCCAATCCACTCATGAAGCGTAGATTTTGAGTCCTGCCCCTTCGTTTGGACTGGGCCTAGTTTATCTTTCCTTACAAATTGTAATGGCGAAAGCACGAAGCTGTGGCATTGTCCGTGGCTGTGACAGGTCCAGAATTTTCTGATCAAGTGGCTTTCTACCCATCTAAAAAAATAGTAATTTAAAGTTTCCACCACTAATTTAGTATTTTTATTCTCTTTTATTTCAATTTGATCCAACTAATGGTATTTCTGGTCTGGAATGCACCCCTATATAAGAATGGATCCCCAAGGTACAAGATATAACGAACAACTCAGTTTCTGAATAGCCGCAACTTACAGATCTGAGTGTCTTCTCTTCTTCTTCCACCATCAAAGAAAAGATAGGAGAGATCCATTAAGGAAATTGGAAATGATCTCAAAAGAGCCACGTCTATTCCTACAACCATACGAAGAATCGACAAGAATGACTTCTTGCCATTAGAGTCTAGTCTCGTGCTCAAAGAGACGGTAGGCGATCTCTCATATATAGGATCGAGTTATCCCATGGAAACATCCATGGAATCAGGTACTATGTTCTGCATTTCATATTTAAGTTTATGGTTGACTTTTGTCATAGAACGGTCCTTAGGTTAAGACGGAGAACTATTTTTCCTTCTCCAGAGTGTAAGTGTTTGACTCCTAAATGAGATGTAATTGTTTGATCTTATCTAGGTGTAATTGTTTGGTCTTTATAATTCCCAACAAGAAGAACATATATGGTTGCAAAAAAATGTCTGGACCAACTAGGAGTAGATAGAATCAAATTTAGAGGTAGGCAAGACCCTTTAAAAATCCTGATCTAATTTTTTTTTTTTTTCCAAAATAGACAATTGTCTACTCCTATTTGCTACAGTAGCTCTGCCCCTGCACACATGTCGATATCTTGTGTAACAATTGTCTACGGCTTCCTAAAAATTTGATTGTTACAAATGTTTAATTAAATTAGTTGTCATATGATAGATATACCTTGCTTATTTATTTTTATATTCTTCCTCCTCCCCGATAAGTTAACTCTTAATTTATTTAACAAACAATATCTTATGTTTCTCAATCATCCGGACAGATAAATGGGTTTTGTTTGATGACTAGACCACTATCGCCACAGAAACCAGAAGTTGACAGCTACGTACGTCACTTCTCGCGACTTAAAATAGTTAAATTACAATAAACCAAACGAGGCAAGCCTCACATGCCATAAAAAATTATCTTCTCTAATTAATTAAAGAATAAACAGTAAACAACAGCATCTCATAAAAAGATCAGATTTCCAGGATGGCCCGACTTAGAGCTAGGCTAATTCTATTTTGGGCCGAATAACGGCCCATCGGAGCAGACAAATAATTTCTCTCTATCGAGTTGGATAAAGGCTAAAGAGCATGACCATTAAATGACAACAGAATCTTTGCCTTATATCTCCAATCCTGATCAATCAATGCGATCCCATACTATCTTCTTTGACAAATACAGAGTATCACACGTTGTAGCGAGTAACAATTCGATTATTCAATAGATCTTTAAATCTTTAATGTGGTTGCATCCTCATGTGGCACTACTTTTCAGATTCTCACTATACAAATTGCCTCTTAGAACAATCACAACTTTGTTTATTTATTTTTTGACATACACCAAACAGGAATACAGGATCATGCGTTCTCTGATCTCTCACATCACTCCCTTTCTTATCTCATAAAATCTAATCGCCTCGACCGTCGCTTGCCACGAATTGAGAACTCACTTGATCAGGTAGAGAGAAATGGGGAAAGGCGGAGGCGAAGCGGTAGGTACGGCGGGAGATGATAAGGAGGTGAACTTGGCTGCTTGGTTGGTTTCTGTGAATACTCTCAAGATCCAACCCTTTGAGCTCCCACCTCTTGGTATCGCCTCTTTCGTTATTTTTGTTCTATTTCTATTTTATTTGATTGTGTGATGGTCTGAATTTAATATTTTGTTTCCAATGATTAAGGGGTCATGGATTAAACTATTTACGCTCTATAAGGAGCTCATGTTCATTAAGATTGCAGGATTATTTATGAGCTTTATTATATAGCAAATTGAGCTTTGTTTATTAACTTGATAATACTAATCAGTATTTAATTAAATCAAATGATTGAAAATAATCCAATTATGACATGAGCTCAATTTTTCAGTAATAATCAAATGATGTTTCAAAACAAATTAGTTTAACTTAATTACGACATGTAATAAAAATCAATTATATATTTAGGGATGAAATTAATTTAATTAATTTCATTAGGTAGTCAACATTTATTAAAATATTTAGTTACATTAGACTTTGAAAAGTAAGAAAAATTATATTACTGCTGGCCTTGACAATTTAAAATATTCATGGACCAAAGGAGATATGATATCCTGATTTTGAGGTCATTATTGTTTGCAATCACTCAATCAGTTTCAAGTTTGATTCAGTATTTCCTGATCACCTCCTATTCCTTTTCTTGTCTCCCATAGATCTACCAATCACGCTAATAATCATTTTGTCTTAACTGATTTTTTCTTAGGCCCACATGACGTACGAGTTCGCATGAAAGCAGTTGGTATCTGCGGAAGTGATGTTCACTACCTCAAGGTATAACTCTCTCGTAGTTCCATTCATCAAATTTCAGTCAAACTTCATAACTATCAACCTAATAACATTTTCTTTCCTGGCACCCACTATCCAATTGATATTCTGTTTGCCAGACACTGAGGTGTGCACATTTTGTGGTCAAAGAGCCAATGGTGATTGGCCATGAGTGTGCCGGGGTCATAGAAGAAGTTGGAAGTGAGGTAAAGGCACTTGCCGCAGGTGACAGAGTGGCGCTTGAGCCGGGAATCAGTTGCTGGAGGTGCAAACACTGCAAAGGCGGCCGTTACAATCTCTGTCCTGATATGAAGTTCTTTGCCACACCTCCCTATCACGGCTCTCTGGCTAACCAGGTCTATTGTAATGAATTAATCCCTTTGTTTTATTCATTGCATGGAAGTTGCTTGATAAATTGCCTCATGGTGTAAATGATTAAATTGTTGTACCATACTAATCACAGCATTAAGGTTGAGACTTTTCTTTTATTACCTGACCTGATAGTTGCTGAAACCTCATGAATCTTATGAATATGCACCAACTGGTATCAACTGATATTTAATCTGTGATGTTTAATTCAAATTATAGGTGGTACACCCAGCTGATCTGTGCTTCAAGTTACCTGACAATGTGAGCTTAGAGGAAGGTGCCATGTGTGAACCGCTTAGTGTGGGGATCCATGCATGTCGGCGTGCAGACGTGGGCCCAGAAAAGACTGTTCTGATCATGGGAGCAGGGCCCATTGGGCTTGTCACCATGCTTGCTGCTCGTGCCTTTGGTGCACCGAGAATTGTTATTGTGGATGTTGATGAGTACAGGTTGTCTGTTGCGAAATCCCTTGGAGCTGATGAAGCTGTTAAGGTCTCCACAAGTGTGCAAGTATGGCATAAATCTCCCTCTGAAGTTTCTTTCTTTTTTTTTCTTTTTTTTTTCAATTATGCATACAGAGTAGTTAATTGTTATCTTTTTTTTGTTTAGGATATAGATGATGAGGTTATGCGTATACAAGAAGCCATGGGGGCTGAGATAGACGTGAGTTTTGACTGTGCCGGTTTTAGCAAAACAATGTCAACTGCTCTAAATGCAACCCGCGCCGGTGGTAAAGTGTGTCTGGTCGGTATGGGCCATAATGAATTGACAGTGCCTCTTACCTCAGCTGCAGCTAGGTACTATTTATGTTTTCCTCAATTAAATAGCTCCTGTTGTTACCTCGTAAAAGAAAGAAATTCTGATCCAATTTTACTTTTTAACAGAGAGGTGGACATTGTGGGGATCTTTCGGTACAAGGATACGTGGCCATTGTGCCTCGAGTTTCTGAGATCGGGAAAGATCGATGTGAAGCCACTGATAACACACCGGTACGGCTTCTCCCAGAAAGAGGTTGAGGAGGCCTTCGAGGTGAGTGCTGGTGGCGGAGATGCAATCAAAGTCATGTTCAATCTGTAGACTATATATCTTGCTTGAGTTTTATGGCTTTGGTAGTGACCTTGCAAGAATAATGTGATGATTTGATCACAGTAATAATTATATTATGAGGTGTTGTTAAAGATCTTGGTTTACTATTTTATGTACAAATTAGTCCCCTTAGTTTTTCTGGTGGTACATAAATAGATATGGCACCAGCCAATAGTATCAATAGATATTTACTTTATAAGAACTTTTTGCAGCTGAGGACTATTTGCTGGTACAAAAGACAGCCTCCTCCTTGTGGGAGGCCGCGGGTTCGGAACCCGGATAAGGGGTCGTTTATGGATATTGAAATTTGAAAGGGTTTGGAATCCGGATAAGGGGTCGTTTATGGATATTGAAATTTGAAAGACTAGACCTCCATCTTACTATAAGGAAAAAAAAAAAAGGGCTTTCTGCAGCTACAGACTAAATGCTCTTAACTCCTGGAGTTCAATTTAGATGCACTGGCGCAGCTACATGATAAAACCATTCAGATTAAGTTCTGATAAAGAAAAATCAAAATTAACATTTAATTGTTGAAACTGAAAGTGTTTTTTTTTTTTGAAAGAAAGGCAATACAGCCCATATTCTATTATATTAAATGGTGTTGCAGTTATCTATCTATACTTCAACTTCAAACAAAGAAAAAACTCTTTGCTAAAAAAACCCTAGAGATATCAAAATGCTTTATTCACACACACCCTCATCTTTACGGAATGAACTTATAGGATTGATTCTGCAGTAACAAGTAACAAGATTTCAGCCCATACAATTTACCTCATCAGTACAAGTGGAGTCAGACTTTCAAGTTATGAGGATCAAACACATATTGAGGATCAATAATGTAAATTTTTTCATGCTTAATGTTGTTATTTTACAATACTCGTATTTTATTCTAAATTATAGAAAAAGTTATATATAAATATTAAAAAAATAAATGAAGATCAACTGATAAAACTGTAGGAGTTTTGCAAAACAGAAAGGACCGTGCTTTGAACTTTAGTTCAGCTTCCATTTCCAAGCTGAGCATTTAGAGTCTGTCAAATAATTTTTCATTTCACGGCCTATTTTATACTTATTTTTTTTTCAAGACTTGATTCAAAAGTAATAGATGCCGGAGTTTTCAAATCCGATTATTCTTTAATTAAAATGATTTTTTACTTTAAGTTCTCAACTACTTATTTTTTTTTTCAAACACAGTGAAATTTCCAGCCTGCCTAGGTAGTTCCTTACAAATAGAAACTTCCCCTTCAGTCTCGAGACTAGGAATGGAAGTGTCTGATTGTGACATGTACAGCAATAACTAAAAGTTACGGATTAATATTTTGTTTTCAAAATTCTAATAGTGAATTAGAACCGTTTAATATTGTCTTCGTATGAAATATGTCCATAAACTAAATTTTATATTTATTATATATTTTTTTACTATCTTTAGATATGTAGAAAATCAACATTTTTGGATGGTCTAGAATTTTCAGATCAAGTGACTTTCTACCCATTTTAAAAAATAGTAAAATTAAAAAAAAGAAATATAAAATTTAGTTTACAAGTACATATTCATATAGAGACTGAAAGGGCCATGTACTTAAACCTCATAAAACTATTATGGGCCAAGTACCAAGCCCAGTTAGCAAGCCCTTTGAGCAAGTCTATTCGGGACTACCGTACGAAACCGCAACTGACCTACAGGCCCACTCGACAAGCCTATTTGGGATATCCGTACGGAGTCGCAACCGACCTACATGCCCACTCGACAAGCCCATTTGGGATGTCTGTACGAGGTCACAACCGACCTACGAACCTATAAATACCCCCGAGTTTATTAAGCTCGGGGTCCACGATTCATCAATACAGGTACATACATGATAGAGTCGCGTACCTTACCGGATCTGCGCCTTGTTTACCTTAAGCACACACTAAATACTTACCGAACACGCACGGTCAGGGGCGGAGCTAGACTTTCAAGTTATGAGAATTAAACGGGAATGAGAATCATTTTGCACTACCTTTAACATTTTTCTATCAATTATATGAAAAATAAGACACAAATAATAAATTTTAAAAAAGAAATGGGGGTCAATTGACCCCATTCTTATAGTGTGGCTCCGCCACTGCGCACGGCCTAGCCTACCTCGAGATAGGACATGTCTCAGCAAGCTGCGACCTAATCTCTCCGGAGTTAGGACGTATAAGAGACCATTTTAAATGGTCCAAATCGATCGTTAGGACTTCTAAACTAAATATTTGAGTCCATAGTGCGGTCCAATATGCTGCATGCACAGTATCATCGCTTCACTCATAACTAAAACCATGTGATGGCAATCATTAAACATGATGGATATGAAAATCATTTTCAGTTCATTAAAGAAAAGAAGTACAAAAGAGATTTCATGCAGTTGTTTGCATGTAAGATGGTTTATAACTATAAAGGACAGGTATGGGAAAAAGATATATTCCGTTGGTCCAAATTATAAGTTGCACATACATACAATTAATCATATGTCACATATTGCTTTTCAACTTTGCATTGAAAAAATGTCTCTACATTCTACAACTTGTTTTTTATATAAGAGAAAATCAGAACCTGAGACAGAATTTAATTAGAAACTCCTAATTTTCAACATAAATATGCCATCATAAGCAAATCAGCATACAATTTAAGTGAAACTATTTAGTTTCTTAAATTCAATAATTTTCGCAATAATTTCACTAAATCAACTGTATCCACTCCCCCTTACTTGGTATCCCTCCATACACCACAAACAACATATAGTAACCTGGAGGTGCCACATTGCGAGTCGCCGGAGCGGAAGCATCCAATAAGTACCGATTACTCAGTGAAAAACCCGCATTTCGTACCGCATATACACTCAAAATCAACACTCTCTGACTCATTGAGAATGAATGTGTAGTGAAAGCCGGCACCACCATTGTCACCATGACATCCTTTTCCACCTTTGATTCAGTTCCATCATCAAATTTTATAGTGATTTTTCCACCGTATCCGATTCTGCCATCATTAGGATAGATGCGCAAAATTTTAGGCCGAGGGGATTCAAAATATGGTGGCAAGAAGGCTTCCAAGCTAAGCTCAGTTGGATATAACACCCCAGAGAACTCGTACCGTACATTCGGGTTACTTCCCCCAACCAAAACCCTACCATCCGGAATTAATTGTGCGGTTGAGTGATAGAGTCTCGGTATGGTTGATGGATTCATCATCTCAAATTTAGGATTCAGTTTCTCTTCAACAGAGCCAATGTTGTAAATCACAGGCCGGAGTACGGGTTCACGGCCAAGTGTCCAGCCAGCAGAACCTTTACCGGCACCATTAATTATAAGCACGTCCCTACCAGTCGGTAGCAAAACCATATCTCCCATTATTCTTGCCATTGGCATTTTTTCAATTACCCAACTTGGCGACTCAGCCGTAATCACCAGCTTGCCACATGTATCTGAGGCTGGTAAGAATATATTATAATTGTTTGCTAATGAGAAAGCCCGAGGATTTGTGCCGCCACATATCATAATTTCAGCACACAAATTGGTGTCATTGCTTGCTTTGTTTAGCCAAATAGGTAGTAGAACCGAGGAGCCAGTTGAAGGGTAATTCCGTGCAATTCCACCGGGCATTTCAGGATAAGTTCTTACAACTTTGTTGTTCACGTAGTCCAGTAAAATAGATTTGGTATTAGCAAATATGAAGAGATTTCCATCTGTTGAGAGATGAACAAATGGATAGAGATTGTTCTCCCATTGGTCCTTGGTCTCATATAAAAAAGGTAGAGCATACACCGGCTGCTCATTATCAAACTTCGGTACAAACTCGTAACTAAATTGGCGTCGACCACCAACAACAATCACCCTTCCATCAGGCAATGCATGGTTTGTTGCGTACCATCTCCGTACCGACAACCCATTCGACACCTCCAACCAATTGCAATTATCACATGCTGAGAGATACCGAATGGTACGCTCACCAGTAAAGTACCCACCAGTTTGTAGAAGGGTACCATTAGATAACAATGCACCAGAGGAGCACCACGTGTCAGTGAGAACCATTAACGGCCGTACTGCACGTGTGACAGGGTCAAACTCAACTGAGTGAGCAGTACAATCCTTGAGCTTGTTCATGCACATAAGTGGCGGTAACGAGATGTTAGACCGGCCAAAATCGGTACGGTCGAAGGTAACTAGATGACCATTTGGGAGCACAGCTGTGTGCATGGCCGAGATACCGATACTTTGTTTGAGAAGCATCCACGTGCCACCATATTTCTGAGCTTGAGTTTTTGAAAAGAGAAACATGAGAAAGAGGAATGCAGATAGGAG
Organism: Carex parvula; assembly: GCA_025461045.1. Classification (NCBI taxonomy): domain Eukaryota; kingdom Viridiplantae; phylum Streptophyta; class Magnoliopsida; order Poales; family Cyperaceae; genus Carex; species Carex parvula. Next base: position 208,704 of record JAJGRW010001186.1, on the reverse strand, counting down.
CATTGTGAAACTTGGGCTTTTGTCCATTGGGTTGTATTCTGTAGTTTAATTTAGGAATTCAGATGTAAATAAGGAAGAGGGGGGGGGGGTCAATGTGAGTCTATTTGAGTTACTGTTGTGACTTGTGAGGCTACGAGTTAGTGTGAAAGAGTATCTACTGGGGTCCTGATGATTCATTTTCTTATAATTACTTCTTTTTTCTCTTTAATGCTAGATTTATAAGCTTTAACTAGGGAGCATTGATATTAGACAGCTTTTTTTATTTGATTTCAAATTATTTTTTTCAATGAAGAAATTTGCAGTACGTCAGGAGGCAAAGTGTGGATTTGTTTGAACGCTTTTAAAAAGAGTAACAGTTAGGCCCAATTGAAGCACGCATGAGTCATGACTTTTATTTTTGTTTGAGTGATGAAAGGTTCTACAATTTCTCACCATCTTGTGTTTAAATTTGGAAACACTTGTACTACAATGTTTATCTCAGACTTATTGGTATGCTGGCAAGGTGGAAAAAAAAAGGATGTATTTTTATTGCTGAATTTTTTTTTACTTTATGAAAGAATGGCTCAAAAACATGTTGCTGGCATAAAGATATAAAAAGATAGAGACCTACTTTTTGAAATTTCCAACTTAATTGTCTGGAAGAAAGATATTTTTTTTTCTTAATTGGATTGAAGTCTGATTGGAAGCCAAAAAGGTGTCTAGCCAATTGGGAGTAAATGCAAGGGCTGTTCGTCTTCAAATTTTTCATAGAAAATTGTGTACTCATTATTGTTTTCATTTGGAAAAAATTGTGTAGAAATTATTGTTCTCTTTTGAAAATTATGTATACACTGTGATAAAAATGAGAAGGACCAATGCATAAATATGTTGACCATATATGTTAAAGCTATGACCTCTAGAATTAATACAACGCTATTAATTCTTCCGGGGTGAGATGTATCACATATAACCAAGTTGAATCTCTATTTAATTCCTGATTTCAACAATTCATTAATTTTTTTAAGGTCAACAATTCATTAAACAATCCAATAATTAGATTTGAACAATTTATTCAGTTCCACTTAATTTTAGACTCAATACAGATAATTTGGTCACCGGGATAATCTTCTCCACACCAACATTTTAAACTAGAAATATTTTTTTGTTTTTATGAATTGAAATATTATGAAAAGAAAAAAGGAAATTGTTGTGTGAAGACGTGTATTATATTATTATTCTCATAATAAGCCATGAAAATTAGCCGAAGATAAGAAAGCTTTGTTAATCTCAACTACTTTTCATTTTTTTTAAATAACAGGCTATGATGTAGGCCTATATCTGCTTTCTCATTTTGAGAACGAGGCCCATACGGATTTTATATGGGTAATTGCGACATTTAGTTGGGCTTTTAACTGAAGCACAAATACGAAGCTTTTAGGCCCATGCTATTGATATAATTTTCTTAAACACTTAATAAGATCTTCATCAAAGATTCAACACTAGAAAATGAAAATGGCGATGGGGACAAACAGGGCATTATTCAGCAAAAACAGCATATGAGGCACTTACAAATGGTGGCATGATTCGCTGGAGGTTCACATTCATTTGGGAATTACAGATTCCACTAACGGTAAAAAATTCCATGTGCCTGCTGCTCAAAGATAGATTGTTGACACATGAGCTGGTGCACAGACGAGGATTCAATTATGAGTTGACATGAGCTGATGTGTGATGGTGGTGGTTTCGAATCAGCTATGCATCTCTTCTTTCGGTGTGACCATGCGGTTAGAGTATGGGCTATAGTTCAAGAATTTGTAGGCATACAACTCCTGCAGGAAAATTTTGGTCCATTCTCTTTGCTTCAACATGCTGGGGATTGTGGAAGCAACGAAACAAGTGGGTTTTTGAACAGAAGAGACCCAACAATCAGAACCCAACCATCGGACTCTAGCAGAGAGTGTGGTCTAGGGGTGTCAACGGGTATGATACGGGTCGGGTGGAGGCATTTTCATACCCGTACCCATTATGATAACAAAAAAAAATCTTTACCTTTACCCGTCTTTTCGAATACGGTACGGGTCGGATAAACGGATAAAAAAGTGCCATTGACATTTCGATTTGTGCTTTCGATAAAATATTTTTCAAAACAAGAAAAAAAATAATAATGAATACAACTAATTTGTATTATGAAAATTTAATAAAATACAAAACTTTATTGTATCATGTATCATCTTCATACAAATATATATATTATTTTATTTTTAAAATTATCTTATATGAAAACGGGTAAGATAACGGAAAAAAATAGTTACCCTTACCCGTACCCGATAAACTAACGAAAAAAAAAATCTTACCCTTATCCGTATTTTCGGATACGATATAGGTCGGGTAAACAGGTAAAAGAGTGCCATTGACACCCCTAGTGTGGTCCAAGAGAAATTGCTGTGGAGTAGCTACTGTTAATTTCTATTTTCAGTATTTAATTTTCATTTTTGTGTGATGTTACTAATGTATAAACCTTTATATTTCTGTATTACTGACAACCACTGTCAAGTTTCTCATAAAAGAAAATGGTTTTATCTCCTTAGTTGTGCTTGGAACAACACATGGTTTAATCTACTTAGCTTTTGTGTTGGATTTTATTAGGTGCTATCCAATGATGAACTAAATCTTTGAGTTACATCATATCTTATCTTATTTTTTTGAGAGACGAGTTAGCATGTTATTTAAACCCTGACTAGTGAAAAAATTAGTCACAACATGACTAGTTTTGTCACCGCACATTATGTCATGTGTGTCAATTACGTCGTGACTCACATTATCGGATGATGTGTTTGTTGGCATAATGTATCTTTTTTTGATCGAAAACAATGCTAAATAGCGCGCTATAGCGTTTTCGAATCAAAAAATCTATGACGCTATGGCCATATAGCGCCGCTATAGCGCGCTATTTCGCGCTATAGCGGCGTTTTTTCAGCCTTTTCGCTATGACGCGATAAACGCTATTTAAACCTTTGATCGAAAATAATACGTCATGCAATATGACATGGTTCCGTCACGTGTCATGTGACCAATTTTCTAGCATTTTTTTTCTATGAATTAACTTAGAATATGAAAAAAAAAATATGAAAAAAAAATAAACATAACTAGTCTCGTGATGTGATCATTCGTGCGACGAAACGTGACTATCCAACCGTAGCGTGACATGACCAAATCATGTGTGTTAGTCACGTCACATGAAGTATTTTCTTCACTAAACCTGACCTACAAATTAAGTGTTTACAATAATAGTATTTTATTAGAAGTAATTCATTTAATCTTAAAAGCACATACTTTTTATATCAGATTATTGCTTATTATTATATGATAGAATGAATTAAATTATTGTTAAAAGACAAACTAATTAAATACTATTTCATCTGCAATTTGTTAAAAAAAAACATTAATAGCATTAACAGGCGGAAGCTGTGAATCCGGAGGCATTTTGCATACAGCATTAATTGTAACTATTTGACCGTTCCAGAAAAAGAAACTGCGGGGGTCTCAACGGTCGGCTGTCTTGCATGTTAAAACCGACGGTTAAGATCACGTCTCATTTTTTCCTTATGAGTCTCTGACCCTACCATTTCTCCGTACCTTTCCAAAATAAAAAAAACCCCTAGAAAAAAAATACAAACCACCGAAAAAACCCGCAAAACCCTTTCTCCTTCCTCTCGCGGTCTCGCCTCTTCTTCCTCCTAATTCCCCGTAAAAATGGGGGTCGGAGGCCGTTTCTGGGACCTCCTCAAACCCTATGCGAAGTATGAGGACATCGACTTCCTACGTGGCAAGCGCGTGGCTGTTGACCTCCCCTTCTGGATCGTGCAGCACGACGCAGCGATCCGCGCTCGCCTCCCGCATGCTCGCAACCCGCATCTCCGAACCACCTTCTTCCGAACAGTCGCTCTCTTCTCCAAGGTGCGTGCTTTAATTGTTTGATTGTTTAGCCTCTGTGCTGGTATTGGAGGTGTCCCTCTTCTGTAAAATGTCGTCAGGTTGGCTCTGATTTCGACCAGGCACCAAGTTGATTTGGTGTTGCCTTACCTGTGAAGGAATTAAGGCTTTGTGATTCTGTAATTTAGAGGATTTTACCTTTTTTTTTTTCTTCTTGCTCTTCATATTTCTGATTCGAAGTTGCTGTCTTTACATCAATAACATATAGCTATTCGGTAACTTGCAAAATGAAGTTGTTATCAATTGAGACTATTCGAGTTGCTGGGCTAAGAATTCTTGGAAAAGGTTCATAACACCTCTTGTCGAAGGATAAACAATTTGGTATCATGAAACAAAAGTAATAGAGAAATAATCAAATAATATTTGCAGCCAGTATTGACAGAAAAATGCAAATTTCAGATGGGGGTGTTTCCTATCTTTGTCGTTGATGGCAATCCCTCACCCCTCAAGCATCAGGCCAGAATAGAGCGCTTCTTCCGTGGGTCCGGACTGGACTCATCGGAGCTGGTTAAGGCACTGGTGCGAACTGATGGGAAACAAAAGGAGTCTCCAGTTAAGCGCAACCCTGTATACACCCGATATATCAAAGAATGCACGGTGAGGTCCCCCTCGTCTTATATCTTGTACTTTTTTACTTCCACCGTTAATTTTGGGCTCTGTTGCTGACCAGTGGACCTCACTTGTAGGAGCTGCTTGAACTACTCGGCATGCCTGTTCTAAGAGCTGATGGTGAAGCTGAAGCTTTGTGTGCACAGCTAAACCATGAAGGTTGTGTAGATGCTTGTATCACAGCCGACAGCGATGCATTTCTGTTTGGGGCTAAATGTGTCATAAAGTCCCTCCGATCTAATTCCAAGGTGAGTTCAGTTTTTTTTGTTAATGTTCCACTTGTGTTCTCAAGAACAATGTACACACAAGTAGCAGTACAGCATGTACAATTCATAGGGTTTTGCAATGATGCGTGTGATTTTTATCAGTACTTGATAAGTCATTCGTACTTAACGTGAGTCCTAACTATGTTAGGCAAAAGAAAGAAAAATAAATAATAAAGCATGACCAATTTAATGATTTTCAACCCAATGTAATTCTGGTATAAACCTCAACATGGGTCTAGTACTCTTGTACAAATGATTTTATCTTTATATTAAGTTCTTCTCATACTAGGTCCTTTGTTTCCTCTTATTCCTTCTATTACTGTCTAAAACCAACACCCTAGCATGTTCTGTCAGATTAAAATTAAATAATTGCTGTGTTCTAAAGCTGTTTTGAGAATTACAATTAGCACAGAGAAGATCAGAAAAAAGATTATCGGAGGGGAAGTTGTTCGTCTTCTATTCACACAAACACCCTTTGAATTCCAAAATCCAGAACAAGCAATCTGTATTATGAAAAGAAAGATGGGATGCTGGTAAATTGTTTGTATGAAAAGATAATTGTAGAGACAATTAATAATTAGTAACACAGTATATTCCTTTGTCCCATTTAGATTGAGTGGTTATTTTTCTTTTGGAATGCCATAAACCACAGCCGTTTGTGGAATTTTGTAATGGGTATTGTTTGTAAGAGAGCACTGCTTTTGTTACAGGAACCATTTGAATGCTATAAAATATCAGATATAGAGTCAGGTCTCGGGCTGAAGAGAAACCAAATGATAGCCATTGCACTTTTGGTTGGCAACGACCATGACTTGCATGGTGTACTGGGTGTTGGGGTTGATACTGCTCTTCGTCTCGTCAGACTATTTTCTGAAGATGAAATATTTGATAGGTACACTTTCTTGCTTGAGTCAGCCCCGATTTTACTACTGTGTCCATTTACTAATACTTACTATCTATACAGGTTATGTCAAATTAGTAAAGGTAGTTTTTCTGACTTAGAAAAGGCAAATGAAGATATGGATACCATTGCAGCTTCAACAAGTATGAAATCTCCGCATTGTTCAAATTGTGGCCATCCGGGCAGTAAAAGAGCTCACAGTAAAATTGCTTGTGAATACTGTTTTCCTGACGGCTCTGAGTTTTCTTGTGTGGAGAAGTCGACTGCATTCATATGCATCTGCCCCAGTTGTGATCAGGTGCGTAATTCCGCTGTGTGCATTTTCTCCCAGTAAAAATATATTGGAGTTGAAGATATAAATGATTGTACTTTTGGCATTGCTTTCTGGTAAATTGATATTGCTTCAGCTTAGACTTCAATTGTGCAGTTATGCTTCAATGCTGTTGTTTTCACCAGACTAACCCAGATAGTTGCATTAACCCTTATATGTGCAAATTATTTCTTAGCTTTGACATACATCATGTCGGTGTACATAATAACCTTGTCAGTATATCAGGTCATGTCATACTGCACTATGTGGAGGTGTACATAATAACCAGTTTGCTTTATTGTTGTCAGGGGCGTGAGATTAAAGAGAAGAAGAGGCATGAAAATTGGCTGACAAAAGTGTGTGAAAAAATTGCATCAGAGAAGAACTTTCCTAATGATGAGATTATTCAGTTATATTTAAGAGAAAACCACAGAGGTTACGGAGGTAATTTCTTTTAAATAGATTTTACTTTTGAGTTGGTAAATATCAATTTATCCATTGGTTGATTTTTGGAATGATGTGTTTGTATTCTGGAGAGTTCTCATTTTTGGGCTATTGTTATTTTCAGGTACAGACTCTCTGGTCCATAGGTGGGATAACTACAAACTTGAAGAATTGATTGATTTTTTAGTTTATCACCTGCACTGGGACCCATCATATATCCGCAAGAGTATATTACCTATGCAATCTACCATCTATTTGAGAAAAATAGCTGACAACCCCTCAATTGAGCAACCCCTTCTCTGCAAACAATATGAATTTGACTCAATTCAACGTGTCAAAATTCAGTGTGGCCACCGCTATTACTTGGTTAAGTGGCGACGAGCCGTTGGTTGTAATAATGTTGGTGACAGGTCTAGTGAGGAGAGCACAATAGAAGAACAAACGGACCCCATTGAGGTCAATGATCCAGATGTGGATTTACTTGATGAACCTGTTTTGCCAGAGATAGTTAGAAATGATAAAGGCTGTTACCTTTTGACTGATGAAAACATGGAGCTTGTGCAAGCTGCATTTCCAAAGGTAGTCGAAAGGTTTCACGAAGAGCAGGTACCTTAAAAAACAGAGAACTCATCTTACACAATTGCTATCACATTAACTTTTTTGCACTACTAAAATATGATTTTGTTGCAGAGGATGAAAGAATTGAAGTCCATGGAGAAGAAGTCTAAGAGTACCAGGATTCAGCAAAGCATAACTGAATTCTACCGTTCAACCAAGGGACATGGGGAGGGAAGTAAAATGGGAGAAGTACAAAAATCTAGGGGTAAAGAAAAAGCTTCTGCTGATTTCGAAGAGAACCTGCCAAAGTCTGTCAGACGCCGCCTTCTGTTTGGCTAAGATTTAGTGTGCTTTATTTGCAGGATCATGTTATTTTATGTTAGTAAGCTATGTAAAGTGGGGAGGGTTTTGTTTATACAAGAAATTATGTGCTTTGAGGAGGTTATCTATAAGCTCTCTATAATTATTTTAACGAGGTTCAAAAATTTCTTACTGTCCTGATTTCTGACCTAGTCGCCAGTACCAAAATTGGTAACCTTATATATACTAACAAAAAGTGAGAGATTGCTGGTAGAATCCATTGTGTTTTTACTGAGTCAGCGCTAGCAGTAATGCTTTTTTTTTTTTTTAAAAGAAGTACCACTATTTAAACGTAGAAGTAACAAAACATGAGGTGCCCCGTGATTTTTATTTTTACCCAAAAAAAAAAATATTTTAATATAAATAACTACGTTTTTAAAAGAATTTTATTTCTATCCAAACCGCATATATTATTTGCGGTTTGAATTAACAAATCATACCGCACAAAATATATGCGGTTTGAATGTTAATTCAAACCGCACAGAATATATGCGGCTTGAATTGTTAATTCAAACCGCAAATAATATATGCGGCTTGAATCTCTTTTTCTAAATGATAGTAGGAGAGCAATAGCCGAGGAGCACCACTGCCGTATATCAGTAACCTAAGTACATGCGTTTTATCGAGGCAAAGGCATTTTCTTGCCTTGGAACCCCAAACAAAAAGACCCTGTCAGATCTTTAAATAAAAAACATTTCACAAAGAGCCTAGTTTTCAGAATTAGACAGAGTCTACACTGCTTTCCTTGACTTCCACTCATACCACAATTTTTAAATATGAAACGCAGTTAAACAAAGAACAATTATACCTTCACTGGCAAGTGGCAACAGATAAGAAAGTACTATTCAAATTAGAGATAAGCCTACATTTTTATTGCAAGCTAAACCTCATCAGTTAAAAGAAGCATATTCTTTCTTGAGCTTGTTTCTCCATATTCCCAAAGTCATATAAAACATGATGCCCAGAACACGATAATTAATAATAGAAATCTTAACTTTCATAAGAACGAAGATATTACAACTACCGTACATTATTATCAAGAGAAATACATATTATAGAACACTTTTTCCTAAATCACATTTTCTAAATTAAGCATTTATAGAAGAAAACATACTATTAACAGATAACTGAAAAAAGTAGAGAAGAGGACTGTAGTACTGTAGGCTCGTGATAGACCATCAAATAACTACTATTAATAACCGCTCTCTTTTTCCATCTGAACTTAAGTCTCAATATTATTAAACTATTAAAATAGCAAAAGATCAGTCCAGGAACTTGCGTGACTGCTTATGTTGTTGTTAGGTTCCTCCTTTCTCTCTCCTTGAATTTTTTAGTACTTTTCTCGCCTCGTGGAAACGCAAGTACTTAGGTTACTGACATACGGCAATGGTGCTCCTCGGCTATTTCTCTCCTACTATCATTTAGAAAAAGAGATTCAAGCCGCATATATTATTTGCGGTTTGAATTAACAATTCAAGCCGCATATATTCTGTGCGGTTTGAATTAACATTCAAACCGCATATATTCTGTGCGGTATGATTTGTTAATTCAAACCGCAAATAATATATGCGGTTTGGGTAGAAATAAAATTCTTTCAAAAACGTGGTTATTTATATTAAAATATTTTTTTTTGGGTAAAAATAAAAATCACGGTGAGGTGCCATTACATCTCTTTTTCAAATAAAAAACAATTTAAAATAAATAAATTCAATGGAGAAAATAAATGTAATATAAATGGTGAAAAAATAATTAAAGAATCAAACGGCTTTCAATTTTTTTTTTTTTTTGAAGAAGAATAAGGGTCTAGCCCTTATTTTTTCATTGTTTGATGAAGTTATGGCTTAATGTAAGACCCATTACAAAACAAGTTTAAGTGGCCCAAGACAGTTGAGCCGAAAAGAAAACGAAAGAAAATAAATCTGAAAATGAAATAAGAGAAACAATAAACATATAAGGTGTGTGGCCTGCTAACTGTGTTATATAATCCTCCATTGATCAGATACTTCCTCCGCTAAGCTTGTGATCATGTTCGGTAAGCAAGATTAAGACAGTGCAGCTTAAGGATTTAAGCTTTGCTAAGGAGAGATTGTTCGGTAGAAAAAGATTAAGAATGAAAACTTAAATTATAATAATATATGTATTGTTGTATGAGATGAGATGTTAAAGACCAAACTACCCTTTGTCAAAGAACTCTATTAATAATTGTAACAATTTAATAGTCAGCATGGTACAATTCTATTGTGAATTTAGATACAAGATCAAGTAATACCAAGTAACGAACCAAAAAAATTGAATTTGAGTTCATACCAAGTAATGAAATTATTAGTCAGTATGATGTTATCAGTACCAGAATCAAAACTTGTGCACCATAATCGGAATTTGGTATAAATGAAATCAATTTTGTTTTCTCTTTGAGAATGTTTGAGGACCGAAACCTCAATTTTCCATAATAAATATACACAAGAACAAAAGATGGAAGTAGATATGAAAAGTAGTGAACAAGAGTATGTCTTAGCACCGCATTATGGTTCAATATTGTGCATTATTGATACTAACTTACTAACAATTGTATTGAGTCATAAACAATTACCCAAATACAATATGAGCTTGAACAATCTTTGGTCGTGCATCTTCTATCGTCAAGTACAAAATATCCTCAACCAGAGAGTAAATATTTCACTATATCAGTACTGGTACTGTGGTACTAGTGCACATACAAAATGAGATCAAATTGGTCAAATAACTTGATTACCAGTAAATTACTCTTGCACATGCAGCCAAGCTAGGAAATAATTAACTTTTAGCAATTACTGATGCACAAACTAAACTAAGGCAGTAAGTCTTGCCTTAACTTTTAGCAATTTAAACCAAATTACACATCTTACAATATAACAAACAGATTCGAGATCAATATGAGTAATATGAACACAAATATAGTTCCTGACCCAAGCCAGGAAGCAATTCAAGCAAGGATAATGACTCAATCGGATCAATAAGTTCCAAGACATTATAGAGTCAAGTGAGGCACACATTTCAATTCTCAAGCAATAGAACAAGTCAAAGGTGCTCAATTCAATGATCAATTTCACAAACAAAAGAGTCAAAAAGAAAAATTGCAAAAATTGTGAGTTCGAAAAGAAAAGTTTGCAAAGAGAATATCTGAAAATTAGATTCGACTGTTGCTTCCCCATCTCCATTCTTGATCTGTGTTGGCCTCTTCTTCCCCATCCCCAGCCTCAATGAGTTCTCGTCACCCGCATCAGAGTTGCTGAAAAGGAAGCAATGACGAAAAGGCGCAACGAGACCCATCAAGATGGATCTCGATTAGAAGATAACCTAAATGTGAAGCTCCTTGTAACATCAAATCAATGAGTTCGTCACTGGCGAACTCGCCACGGAGGTCGGGAGAAGATGATTTTCGTTTTTGCATGCCTAGGGAAGCGTTCAGCAAGAGAGAGAGTGAGGAGACGCAGAAAACATAAAAAAATGGAAAGAAGCTTAAGCTGGAGGTAAAATCGTAATTAAAAAAAGTATTTTGGGCCCTAAGGAGGCCCTAAGTATTTCTTAAGGAAGCGAAAATCTGAGTTTAAAATTTTGGTATAAGGAAGGCTAAGGAGAAGCTTTAAGTCTGTCTAAGGCACACCTCTTCAGCCCGCTTAAGGTCTTAAAGAACACTAAGGAAGCTAAATCCACACTGCCGAACATGTACGTGATGTCCTTCGCTTTGTCTTTAAATATTCACCGCTAAGCTTGTGATGTCCTTGGCTTTGTCTTTAAATATTCTAGCACATCTCTCTCCGCAATTGTGTAATAAGAATTAATTCCTTTTAATACATTAGGGCCGGATGTTGTAATCAAGTTTATTAATACAATTTTGGTAGCAGCTACCAAGTTTTCAAAAAAGAAAAGAAAAAATAATTACTTCCTTTGTTCTTTTGTGTATGGCAGGCGATGTTATTGCATCCCAACAGCTTTCAATTATAAGCTTGAATTTAAGGGTGTCAATGATACTTTTTTAACCGTTTACCCTACCCGTACCGTATTTGTTAAGGTAGGTATGAGTAAAGTTTTTTTTCGTTAGCTTGTCGGGTATGGATATGGGTAAGGATTTTTTTTCGTTAGCTAAACGGGTATGGGTATGAGTTAAAGACTATTTCGTATCCGTTACCCTATAAGGTAATTATATAAAATAATATTATATGATAATGTTTGAGCAATAATTAGTATGGTAAAATTTATTTTGTGATATTTCATATAATAATATTTTTGTAATAATTAGTGATGTACAATTTGTATTTAATGTATGTTTTTTGCTATAAGAAAAATGTTAAATATATTACTTTTATTTGCATGTTTGTTATTTAGTTAAATAATTGAATTTGTCCGAATAGATATTTGTGTTTTCAAATTCTATTGCTTTATAAAAAAAAAAAATTTGTTGAAATTGATTGTACATTTGCTTTTTTTTTTATTAGTAATGTAATTGCATATGTGTGAAATGATGAGTTTTGATATTCTATAGGTAAAACATAATAAAATTAATTATTATATTACTATTATTATTCGTTATCCACCCGCTACCGTTTGTTACCCGATAATTTTAATGAGTATAGGTAGAGTAGGATAAGATCAATTCTTAATGAGTAACGATAAGGTATGGGTAAGATCAATTCTTAGTGAGTATGAGTATGAAAATACTTCCACCCTACCCGTATCGTATCCATTGACACCCCTACTTGAATCCGCCACTTAAAATTGCCTTCTAACAATGGTTTTGACGGAACCGTTCAGGTTTTTTATTCCATAAGTGAAGATTTCATCTGTCCTGTAAATTTGGATCGGTTATTCTGAATAATATTCTAATTTGAAATTTATTTGCGAGTCTTTGTTTTCAGAAATAATTATACTTCTATATTCGTTTTGCCAGCAAGGAAAAAAAAGAAAAAAAAAAACTACTGAAAGAATATTGTGGAATATTATTTACATGGTATTCTTGTAGAACTATTATACAATTTGGAAAAATTAATCATTTTATTTGTTGCACCAGCAGGGAAGAGAAGGACAGATGCGGAGACCCTGACTATGGAGAGCAACCAAAATATCAACCGTACTTTTTATGCAAACGGGTGGCTGTCAATGGAAGCCCAGCATAGAGAAGGCCCTCATGCGTCATGCCGCACCCATGGACTTCAGAAAAGGACGAATTCTTATGCCTGCCATTAACTCAAATTTTGAGTTAAGATCATGAACCGTTCTATTGAGATCCGACACTAATATTAAAGTGCACGTCGTTATAGAAATGGACAGAATGGTCAAATTCTGATCGTCGGTTCACAAATAAATTAACTAACGGGGCGTTACTGCAGAGGATACGTATTCAGAAAAGGGTAGCGCCACCTTGCGACAGACAAATATAACAAAATAGAAAAATATTTGCTTGAGTCCGGTACCCTTGAGAATGCGATTTCCTAGAGACATAAAGGGGAGGGTTAAGCATTCTCTGCAGCTGGGGACGGGAAAGTCACTGAAATCCTGATATTTTTTTATATACTAATTTGTTTATTGTTCTTTTAAGTCCGGAGTGTGTTGCCGTCTGTTTCAACATTTCTGCGGAGGGGTCGTTGGTTTATAATTGGTGGCATGTAGCTGTCCGCACACAAAGTTAGATATTTTTTTCAGTTTTTTTCGTTTGAACTATAGTGATGGTTGTGTAACCGTTGGTCTGATTAATTGTTGAAATCAGTATGCATTTGCGTTTGGTTTATTAAAATAAAAGTACTTGTATTCGAATCAGTAATTTAAATACGAAATAATGTATTTATATTTACGCAATTTATATATTATTAATATTTTAATAATCTGCAAGTATTTATATGATATTATTTATATGATATCAGATCGGGCGTATATTTAGTTTTCAAATTTTCAATCTCATCGGAAATATATCATAGAACTATTACTATATTATTCAATAAATCTAGGATAATATAATAGTATGTTACATTTTTTTTTTGTTTTCTACTAAAATTCTCTAAAACATTTATTAACTTTAAATTTTAAATTTTATTTTGAGCAATTATTGGGATACAATATTAGCATGTGTTATCGCATATTTCACATATAATTTATATACAATTCAGTGGCTAATATATGTATATTGAAGATTGAACTTAAAATATATTGATTCAGATTAGTGTGTGAGAAACTGAGAATAGTACAAGTAATATATTATACACTATTTTAGATTTCAGTGTATGTGCTAGTATCAGTATAGAAAATGAAATTAAAAGTAAAATGATCAATCAGTACTTCAGTAGAGTTTAATGACCTAAGAATGCACCGCAAAATTATCAATAACATAAAGAAAATATATCAATTAAAATATTTGAATAAGATGTTAATCCAATTCAAAATCTCTTCAAATAATAAATGTTGATACGCATCAAAGATATTATGATTTTTAATAGATTCAAAATCTGAATATCGTAAAGTGACGCTCGTTAAATCAGTTCTGTCGGCGCTATTATTACACTTTATGTAGGTTCTCAGGCTTCCGCGAGGTGCGATCAAACAAATAAACAGAATGAGAACAAGCTTCTTGTGGAAGGGCACCTAGACATGTAAAGGAATCAATTGCTTGATTAACTGGGAGATAACTTGTTCCTTGAAGCTCAATGGAGGCATAGGAATCATAGATCTGGGACATCAGAATGACGCGTTATTAGTCAAATGAATCTGGTGGTTGCAGCACTAACCAAATGGTCAGTGGGCACAAACGATAAGACACCTATCTCACTAGCAGGGATCTGGGAGGTAAGTCCATCAAACTCCTTCTTCTCAAAGATCTAGCACTCCTACTCCCGTTCTATGAATGCTTGGTACGAAGGATCGACTAGGAGATGTCCCGGAGATGGAGTTCAAATGTATTGTTCACCTGTGCTTCAGCGTATAAAATGATGCACAATACTAGAGTACAGTTAGCATACCATAGAGCGCTGTGGAAGCTGAAAGTTCCACTAAAAGTGAAGATATTTGCTTGACTTCGTTGGAGGATGATATTCTCACGCAAAAGGTGCTCCATATGAGAGCATGTCAAGTAGATCTGGGTTGCGCGCTTTGTGGAAGCACGCACATGGAAACAAGAAATCACATCATGTGGGACTGCCCATTCGTAATAAGATTCTGGTAAGACTTGTGGGCATATGTCAACCTCCCAAGAAGAATGGAGAGAAACATCAACGACGCCTAGGTTCAAGGAAGAAAAACCTTAACTCGGGATGCAAGACGAGTATGGGATATAGCATGGGCAACAGAAGCATGGGCCCTTTGGAAAGAAAGGAACATGAGAATCTTCTTAGGATCTAGCAAGCAAATATCGATCATACTAGATGAAGAAGTGATAGATATTTATAATTGGAGCAATTTTGCTTAGGGGTAGAACAATGAGGGGGCTATTGGGTTGTGCAAGTGCATACAGTGCGCTTCTAGAAATATTATTTGACAAATAGTGGAGTAATAGGGCCTTGTAATTATGTAATCATGTAAATAATTTTTTTTAATTAATATACCCATTAGCGGCAATTGCCGCCAACCTTAAAAAAACAAAATCTGAATATCGTAAAAACCCCTAGGAGTAAATAGAATGAGGGAGAGGGAGGAAAAAGTAGTGTCTACAAAGACATTTTGTCAATAATTTAGCTCGAATCGAGTGCCCCCAGGTAAGTGAAAATTAGGTCTTGCTGAGCTCTTTTTTGGATTTCGGTAGGATCTGTGGTTGGTGGCAGGTAGACATTGAGCTCCTCCCATTTGGACATGATTTCTGTCACGAATTGTGTATTGCTTTGATTGACTTGTTTGATTTTTGCAATTTCTTGCTTGAGGCGGTATATGTGGGTGAAATTTTTTTACTGTCTAAACCTGGTTTTTACTTTCTCCCACACTTCTATTGATGAGTGTAGTACATGAACGAGTTTGCAATTTGAGGCTCCATAATGCTTAGCAGCCACGTCATTATCATGTGGTCTATCGTTTGCCATCTTCTATCTTTTTTGTCTCTGTCGCAGTTGGTTCGTCAGTTTTAGCTAGTTTCGGTTTTTTTTTTTACCAGTGACAAAAAGTTTGCCATTGCCATTGAGAGCATGTGTGACAGATCAGGACTAGGGAATGTAATTTTTGTTTCCATTGAGCACTATGGTTGTGAGTTCGGTGTTGTCGGTCTGCTGTGACATGGTTTCTGATATTGCTCAATAGTTTGTGAGATATGGGGCTTTGGACAAGGGGTTCTTTGGCTAAGTTGGCTCTAGACCCTTTCTTTGTTTTTGTTTGATTTACATGAATAATTTTTGCTCTGATACCATAATGAATTCTAAATATGATGAAAGTAATCTTTTTGATGTTTTCTGATCTAATACAAGAGGATTACATGAGTACTTATAACCCAAATTCATATAGCCGTTGTTGACTTTCCTAAACAATTGATTTGTTGCCTAAACGATTCTAATTCTTAAATCTACTTCTTTATTCTCACGAAATCCTCTAAAGTACTCAAAATTACTCTAATCATCTTCTAAATTTCTAAATTTACTCTTTTACTAGATCTACTCTTCTAATCTTACTTATATACCCTCATAATCACTCTAATACCTTAATTCTCATCTTGCTCCACGACCGGATTCATTCTTTCTTGCTCCACGACCGGATTCATTTTTTCTTGCTCCACAACCAGATTCATTCTTGCTCCACAACCGGATTCATTCTTTCAACCGCCACCGTGTTCCGACGACCGATTCTACTCACCGTCGCGCTCTAATTGAGATGATAACTCTACGATCCGAGTTCTGACGATACCGCGCTTTCGACTCCGGTCAGCTCTGCTCGGCTCGACTCTCCTCTCTCTCATTCTTCTCCTTGAGCTCTTCGCTCAAGGAGGTAGAGCCGAGCGAGAGAGAAGGAAGAGGATAATGTGTCGGAGATGAGATCTAGAAGTGGAGTGAACAGATGAGTGTGATGTGTGTGTGAGGGTGGAGGAGACTGACGGCTCTAGGGTTTTTTTGGGCTGGGAATTAATAGCTTTTTTTCCAAAGAGCGAAAGTTTGTCGCTGGGCAATTTTTTTTTATTTTTGAACTCTGTAATTTAACTTGAACGATTTAAATTCGATTTTTTTTGTTCTATTTTAACGCACTAATCTGAATCAATATCTTAAAGTTGATCTTCAATATACATATGTTAGTCACTGAATTGTACATAAATTGTATGTGATAACACATGCTAATAATAATGTGTCCAAATAATTGCTCTAAATAAAATTCAAAAATTTAAGAAGTAAATAAATGTTTTAGAGAATTCCAGTAGAAAACAGAAAATCGCAACGTACTAATATATTATCTTTGATTTGTTGAATAATATAGTAAGAGTTTATTGGTATATTTCGGATGAGATTGAAAATTTGGAAAACTAAATATATGCTCGGTTTAATATCATATAAATATGTGCAGATTATTAACAAAATAATAATATATAAGCTGCGTAAAACATATACATTATATCGTATTTAAAATACTGATTCAAATATGACTACTTATATTTTAATAAACCAAACACAAACACACACTGATTTCAACAATTGACAAGACATACAATTACACAACCATCATTAGTGTAGTTCAAACGAAAAAAAGATAAGCAACAAAACTTTATGTGTAGATAACAACATGTCAACAATTATAAATTAACGCGGAAAATTTTATAAAATATCCTATCTTTTAAAATTATCTAAGAGGAGCTCTGAGGAGCGTCGACAAGTGCGACCATTGCAAAAAATAAAGCCACACCCGCAACGGCTGCTGGTTCCTTCACCCTCATCTCCGACTCAACCGAGAAAGAGGAGAGAAGGGGGGCGGCGTGAGCGACGTTAGAAAGGGGGGCAGGAACGTTTCGGAGGGATGAGCCAAGAGTTCGGATGGAGGGGTGAATGGAGGGCTGCAGCAATTGATCAAACCAGATAGCACTTCTAAAAATTCTGACTCGACAGGATCCTTTGTGGCACAACTGACGCAACTTGTGGGACAACTAAGTGCACTGTTACAACAACAGGCACCAAGTTTAATTGAACCCTCTCCTAATTATAAATTGATTAAACAATTACAAGAATATTGTACCCAAAAATCCTAGTGTCTTTCGTGTCAAACTAGTTAAAAATTACAGAATATTGTGCCTGAAATTGCTAGTTTTTGTCAAAATCAAACAAATTAGATTATAGACCCGGGTGCTACCGACCACATGACTTGTGATCCAAACAAATTACAAAGTCTTAAAAAATTAAATGAAACCCAACATGTAACTGTTGCTAATGGTAATAAAGCTGAAATTTTTGGCTCTGGTACCGCCAATTTATTTACTAAAAATATTAAGAATATTTTATATCTACCGAATTTTAATTCAAATTTATTATCTGTAAGCAAAATAACTCAAGACTTAAATTGCATGTTATTTTCTCATCAAATAAAGTCCAATTTCAGAATTGAGTGACAAGGATGAAGATTGGTGAGGGAAACCTAAAAAATGGTCTATATTACCTAAATGATGGGACCAATATGTGTTTTGTTTCATCGAGTCCGGTTACTAATGACACGTTGCTGCACTGGAGATTTAGACATCCATCCTATGTTGCATGGATACGGATACGGGTATCGTATCAGATACGATACGGATACGGCGATATGGTAATTTTTAAAAATCAAGAATATGATACGCCTATTATATATATTATTAAAACACTTGTATACATTAAATATAATTTTGGAGTCCAAGTATATACATTAAATATAAAAAATTCTGGATACAATACAATAGCCTAAGTACACATTAAATATAATAGCTACTAAATTCTAACAACAAATGTGAACTAGTGTAGTAGTCAAGAGGCATGTTGTTTAGTCCACAGGACCTAGGTTCGACCCCCCCTAGCGTAAGAAAAATTGGTTTTTGGTAGGTGGTCCATGCGCGGTGTATGGGCTAGAGCGCTACTCACTGGTCCACGCGCGGTGCATGCTGGATTCAATTCTGCAGAACGCATCAGATACGTATCAGAGTCGTATCCGGATGTGTCAGATCCGTATCCAGACGAGTCAGAGCCGTATCGGAGACCGTATCGGATAGTATAGGATACGCCACGTAAGCCGATACGCCAGCTGGCGTATCAGATACGTATCGGGGTTGTATCGGACGTGTATCGGTATCCGATACGCATCCGATACGGGTACGGAGCCCAACATGGAGTATCCGAGTAACATAGCATCCATCTGATCAAGTTCTAAACAAATTATTTTCTTGCAATTTAAATTCTAGCAAATGTGATGTTTGTAAACTTTCTAAGCAAACTAGATTACCTTTTTCATTATCATCAAATATATCAAAAAATTATTTTGATTTAATTCACTCTGATGTCTGGAATCCAGCCCCTGTTAATTCCTATAATAATTTTAGATATTTTGTTACATTTATTGATGATCAATCAATAAAAGATTTTTTCTTCAATGAAAAATTTCTTGTAAAAAGTTTATCTCATACTGTATCTCAAATTCTAACAGGCATTATAATTACTGACCTTCAAAAGTAAATTAAAGAGCTCAAAAAATAATAACATATCCTTATCATCATTGTCAGGACAGAAGCGGAGTCCCATCTCCCATGTCTACTGGAGAGTATCCAAAATTTAAACCGCTGTCCATTTCTACTTGACGGCAGGCCCTAATGCCGCAGAATTCGTATCCTCTCCATTAACTTAAAAAGGAAATCTTTTGAGTTAATGAATGTCGACCATCCGATCTGTCTTAAGATTCGTGTGAACTAGATCCGCACGATATTGAAAATCCTCCTAAGTTATAGTTAGAAGTCAGATTGGCTCCGTTTAAAATCAGACGGTTCAGATTCATTAACTCAAAAGATTCCTTTTTGAGTTAATGCAGAGGATACGCGTTCAATGCCGCACCCATGCTCAGAAAAGGACTGACATAAAAATACGTAAAGCATGAAGCAGGTAACTTCCCCCGCCAACTGTTTTCCCTTGGATCCCATAGCCGCAACACTCACACTCACTTCACCATTTCCTGGCCAAAGTCTCTGTGGAATATTCTTCTCCCTCGATAAGAATCTATCTGCATGCGTTGATGCGTGTATCTGCGTAGCTTATCAGATATAGCCTTTGTAGGCAAGAATAGTAACAGTCAGTAACATGGACTTGTATTTCCATAGTTAAAAAGATGGTTACATTTTTTCTTCTACTAATTGTAATTGTAAATCTATCTAATACCGGAACAAGAATGCATACATCAGAAAAGACTTCAAGGTTGCTAGCAATCAATCGGTTTATATACATAGTGATTTCAAAACCAATACTTGCATTACCGTCCTCAAATGGAACCTGAACCAACTATAACAATTATTCACTACTCGATTTTAAATAAAAAAAACAAACGAATACAAGGGTCAAACTTTCCGTTTTCACTAATAACAACGGAATTATTCTATTCTCTGTTCTAGGTAGACTTCAAGTCGAACCACAAAAAATGTTCCTAAACCTTCACCAATTCCACAGAGACACAGCCTGACCCCATTCATTATCATCATCCAAATTGCTCAATCCCTCAACAGGAGGCTCCATCATCAGCCCCTCGGCCAAGCTCGCGTAGTACAGTCCCACATTCATATCTGCATTTCCATCAAAATTAAATTCCATTTGATCATAGGCAACTGAATTGATGGTAGATTCAGGCAATTGCGACGAAGCCACTTCCTTCTCCTCTACCATCTCAATTGATGATGTAGAAACAAAGACATTCTCAGCCGGGTATGTCGAATCACTTGAATGGAGTGCCTGGGCAACCTCGGCTGCTGCCCGCTTCATCTGCTGCACACTGGAAAAGGAAGGAGGGATGTTGATCAGCCATGCTGAGTCGGCAAAATTTAGGCAAGCAGAGTGGCCCCGCAGTGCCATCACTGCAACGTCATGTGCACGAGCCGCCATCTCAGCAGTCGGGAAAGTACCAAGCCAGATTCTCAATTTATTATTGGGATTTCTGACCTCACAGACCCACCGGTTCAAGTTACCTCGGCGGCGAACTCCTCTGTAGATGGGATGCCTCGTTTCTATATACTTGGTGCGTCCTGACGGCTTCTTGGGAGGCGCTGACCATACGGTCATGTAGTCTGGTTCGTTGCTAGAAGAGGATTCCATTTGAGAATTGAAAGAGCGAATTAATTAATAGAACTGAGTAGGAGAGTATGAGTGGAGTTTAGAGTGACAACTGTAAACTTTTGGTGTTATGAGTTGGGAAGTGAATCGAAGAAGGTATTTATGGGTTGTAGGAACATATGGCAGGGAGTCGCAACGCGGGACTACAGAATTAATAGCAGCGTTTATCTACGTGTTAAGTTATTACAGCTGGGGACGGGAAAGTGACTGGAATGGATTCCAGAAATTTGTTTTTATTTTCAGGTTTTGCGTACTGTTTCTTTTTCTTTTTAAATGAACAATTTCAGTTATATCTTTTAAAATTTTCATATATTTTCTTCTAAAATTTATAATAGCAGATATGTTTTTCCAATTCTTCATTTTTTTTTTCAATAATTCTCAATTTTTTCAGGTTCATAATTCTCTTTTTTGAGAAACTCAGTAGTGACTACTAAGTGTTTATTACAATACAACTACCCTACACCTACGTACCCGAACACACCCGACATTTTTATTAATATCCAAAGTTTAATAGAAAGTAATATTTATCTCAGAATTCAGTCTAATATCGAAAAATGTCCAAACCGGTCAGAAAATAGCCGGTTTACTCTTTTTTTTTTTAACCCGCATTATTTTTTCTTCAACTTTGGATATTAATAAAAATATCGGTTTAATCTTGATGAGTTTATTTTTACTGTTTAACATATTTTTCTGTTTATTTTTACTGTTTAACATAAAAATATTTTTCTGTTTAACATATATATATAAAAGTCGAGGAGCCACGGATAGTGCAGTGGTACAAAGAAAATTTCCTTTTTCTTTATACCTCTCAAGAGCTTGATTACAACTTACCTTTTCATCGTGCTGATTCTTGAATGTTGTTTCTTTTGAACTATTGATAATCTGATACACTTGTACCGTCTGTCTGCTCAATTGTTGAAATAATTGTGGGTTTGGATATCATAATAAAAGTATTGTTTTATCAGTATTAAAATATGATATAAATATTGTTTATGCATTTTATATATATATGTTTGTTCTTTTAATGATCTGCACATATCTATATGAATAATACCGCATTTATAATAATATGCAAAAAAATTAGTTTTTTAAATTTGTATGTGATTAGACATATAAAATTAAAGTTTGACCATATCATTCAATAAATATCAACATATCAGTAGTTTTCATAGGGTGTCAATAGCTACCCATTCTCACTAAGAATTGTTCTTACTTATATTCTACTGATAGCGGAAAAATATTAGAAACATAATGGAGTTTGCGAACACTTAAAGAACAAAAAATTATATTAATAAAATAGTAACAATACAAGATATTATTGAGGCCAATCAACCAGAAGAGGACTCACTCAACCCTTAAAGGACTCGCTCACCAAATATGAATCCAAAGGGGACTCACTCACCTAAAGGTAGGGGTGTAAACAGTTGGATACGGATCGGATAGTGGTCAAACCGTATCCGTATTCGTTATACTATTTCGGATACGGATACGGATAGTCTCGGATACAGATACGGATTGGATATTAAACGGATAATGATACGGATCGGATTTTAGACGGATACGGATACGGATATCACTATAATTCGGATAATTACAAATAATACTAATGTACATTCTAGCAAAAAATAATATTTAAATATAACTTTTTCATTCATAAATTAGATCTAATATTTTTTCATTCATAAATTAGATCTTATATTTTTTCATAAGTTTGTTGGTTACAAAACATATATCATATTAACAAAATAATAGGAGATGATTATCCGAGCGAAGAGATTAAGAAAGTATTTTGAGAGAATTGGAATAGGAGATGATTTATTTGCGTATGCGGCTTGAACATGAGCAAATGAAAAACATTGTCAAAGCTTGTAGAAGAAGCAAAAGTAAAATATGATATTTATCAAAGAGTCACAGTAAAAAAAAAGTAGAAAGGCTATAAGGAAACAAATATTAAAATATATTATTTGTAGACCCAAAAGTCAAAAGTGTAAGATTGTCTTAGAGTCGGGATCAGAACAGAGAGACTCAATATCCGAAAGCTTATTATAACAGGCCACTAGGCCTAGTTGACCATTTAAAAAAATTCGGAAATATGAAATAAAGAAAATATCGGATACGGATAAATTATCCGTATCCGGTTTCATATTCGAAACCGTATCCCATCCATATCCGTTAGAAAATTATCCGAATCCGGATCCGTATCCGAAAATATCCGAATCCGAATATCCGAATTCACTATTTTCCAAATTCGGATCTGGATAAATCCGGATAATATCCTATCCGTTTACACTCCTACCTAAAGGAGACCCGAAGAGACTCACTCACCCTAAACTTAGCATTAGACTAAGACAAATAAAACTAAAAATCTTGCAAATTAAGAAAGCTAGCGTTACAAAGGCTTATTTATAATTAAAGAAAACTAGCATTACAAAATCTTGCAAATTAAGAGAATAAACAAGCAGATTCAATTCCATTATCCTCCAATAATGATCATGATATCATTCCTCTTAAGCCACACTTTTTACTGTTAATTCCTTGCCAAATCTGCCTGCATTTCCATTATCAATTGTAGTAATTAGCCCCACCATCGACCCTATCCTTATCCGTTAAAATTATTGTATAATGTAACAGTAGCGGGTGAATAACGAATAATACTAATATAATAATTAATTTTATTATATTTTACAAATAGAATATCAAAACTCATTCATTCACACATATCACATTATTAACAAAAAAACAAACTACAAATATACAAACTAAATTATTTTTTGTAAGCAAGAGAATTTAAGAATACGAATATCTTTTTGGACAAACAATTATTTAATTAAATAACAAAACATGTAACTAATAATAATATGATTAACATTTTTCTTATAACAATAAACATATACTAAATAACAAAAGTACATAACTAATTTTTGCTCAACATTATCATATGAAATATTACGCAAATAAATTTTACCATCACTAATTATTGCTCAAATATTATAATATAGTTTTATTTTATATAATTATCCTATAAGGTAACGGGTACGAAATAACATTTACCAGTACTCTTACTCATTTATCTAACAAAAAAAAATTCTTACCCACACCAATACCCGATAAGCTAATGAAAAAAAAAAATTACCCATATCCGTCTTATCGAATACGGTATGGATAGGATAAACGGTTAAAAGGTATCATTTACCCCTAAGTTTTCACTAATAAATTGAAATTACTCTATTCTCTGTTCTAAGGACCCATTAAATTAAAACAGAGCATGTTGAAAATGTCTATCAAAACTACTCAAAAATGTTCCTAAACCTTCCTCCAATTCAATTCCACAGAGACACGGCTCGACCCCATTCATTATCATCATCCAAATTGCTTAACCACTCAACAGGAGGCTGCATCATCAGCCCCTCAGCCAAGCTCGCGTAGTACAGTCCCAAATTCATATCTCCATTTCCATCCCAATTAAATTCCAGTTCATCATAGGCAACCGAACCGTTGGTAGATTCAGGCATCAGTGACAAATCCACTTCCTTCTCCTCTACCATGTCAATCGATGATGTTGAAACAGAATCATTCTCGGCTGGGTATGATGAATCCCTTGAATGGAGTGCCTTGGCAACCTCAACAGCTTCCTGCTTCATTTTCTTGCTAGAAGAGGATTCCATTTGAGAATTGAAAGAGCGAATTAATAGAGCATAGTAGGAGAGTATGAGTAGAGTTTAGACTTTAGAGTGTGAGCTGTTGGTGCTTATTTATAGGTTGTGGGGAACAGAGAGAAGGGATTAGAGAAAAATAAAGGGAGCGAAGCTATCTCTTTCCGAGAAAACAGCTGGGCACAGGAAAGTGACTGGAATCCTGATATTTTTTTTTATTCTAATTTGTTTATTCTTTCAATTTCAACATTTCTGCTGAGGGGGCGTTAGTGTATAATTGCTGGTAGGTCCGGGGTGTTGCTCTCAATTTCAACATTTTTGCGGAGGGGGCGTTAGTTTATAATTGCTGGCCTGCGCGAACCGCGCCGGTTCGTGCAAAAAAGTGTTGTTATTTATCTTTTTTTTTTTTTGACCATTGTTTTTGTTTAATGTCTATACTGATTGTTGTGTAACCGCTTCTCTACTCAATTTTTTTAAATACGGTATAGTGTATATATGTTTTACGTAGTTTATATATTATTATTTTATAATAGAATTGATATTAGAACGAGATAGAGGGTATCACCCTCGACACTTAGATACTGCTTCGAAGATTAGAAATCATAGGGGAATTAATGGATTTGGCACGCATATGATATCTAACTGGTCGTATATTTAGTTTTCAAATTTTCAATCTAATCATAAATATACCATTAAACTCTTACTTTATTATTCAATAAATTTAGAATAATATACTTTACTTTCTACTAAAATTCTCTAAAACATTTATTTACTAAGTTTTTGAATTTTATTTAGAGCAATTATTCGGGATCATTATTAGCAAGTGTTATCACATATTTCGCATACAATTTATGTACACTTCAGAGGCTAACATATGTATATTTAAGTCAAATTAGCTAACATATGTATATTTAAGATTGAATTTAAGATATTGATTCAGATTAGTGCTTATAAATAGTATAAGAAATTGAATTTAAACCGTTAAGTTAAATTGAAGGGCTAAAAAAGTTATACATATCGTTGTCAACTTGTCATCATTTTCAGGAAAGATGCGGAGTCCCCGTCTACTGGAGAGCAACCAAAATCTAAACTGTGTGGCTGTGAATGGGAAGCCCAGCTGCTGACACAGAAGACACGGGCCCTCATGTCGCACACATGCTCAGAAAAATACATAAATTGGAAAATATCCAGTACCAGGAAGAGGCTTATTCTTAATAAGGTAACTTCCCACGTCGACTGTTTCCCTTGGATCCCATAGCAGCAACACTCACAATCACTTCACCATCAACGCGACGTCTGCATTTCCTTGCAAAAGTCTCTGTGGAATATTTTTCTCCCTCGCGAAGGATTCATCTGCGAAGGATATCTGTGAAGCCTGTCAGATACAGCCTTTGGTGGCAATATATGAGATGGTATTTAACAGATTCTCTTTAAGAAATGCATGGGCATCTAATACACAACAAGATTTTATTAAATTGATTGTCAATAAAGGCATGAGCAAGGCAGCGAAGGAGATACTGCTCATCCCACAGTTTGTGATTTGGAGAGAGCGTTGTAATAGAATTTTCAGGGGACAAAGCAAGCACGAAGTGGCGCTCGTTGAAGAAGTTCACTCACAATGGCAGATCATTAATTGAATGATGTTTTATTATTTTATTGTTTTTCTTTTTGTTCTATTCTGGATTTCTAAAACTTTCTTCGTTTTGACTTGGAAACCTCAGCTCTAGTGTTTACCAGTTTCATTTTATTTGATTATATTTTATTTTATTTTTTCATAGGTTTTATTTCAAAACCTGCTTTTAATGTAACCAATTGCAGTTAACAAAAATAGGGGCTTGACCCTAATTATTTATCAAAAAACAAAAAGCAATCAATCGTTTATATACATTACAATGATTTGAAAAAGAATACTTACATCACAGTCCTCAAATGGAACCCAACTATAACAACTATTCACTACTCCATTTTAAATAACAAACAAACGAATAAAAGAATCAAAATTTCCGTTTTCTCTAATAACAAATGAATTATTCTATTCCCTGTTCTAAGTAGGCATCAAGTAAAAACAGAGCATATTGAAATGTCTCTCAAAACTATTCAAAATTGTTCTAAAACCTTCCTCAATTCCACAGAGACACGCCCCCTCCCCATTCATTATCATCACCAAAATTGCTTAACCACTCAACAGGAGGCTCCATCACCAGCCCCTCGGCCAAGCTCGCGTAGTACAGTCCCAAATTCATACCTCCATTTCCATCCCAATTAAATTCCATTTGATAATAGGCAACCGAATTGACGGTAAGTTCAGGCATCTGCGAAGAAGCCACTTTCTTCTCCTCTACCATCTCAACTGATGATGTAGAAACAGAGACATACTCAGCCGGGTATGAGGAATCCCTGGAATGGAGCGCCTCGGCTACCTCAGCAGCTGCCTGTTTCATCTCTTGCACACTGGAGAAGGAAGGAGGGATTCTAATCAGCCATTCTGAATCGGAAAAATTTAGGCAAGCAGAGCGGCCCCGAAGTGCCATCACTGCAACATCATGCGCCCGAGCCGCCATCTCAGCAGTCGGGAAAGTACCAAGCCAGATTCTCAATTTTATTATTCGGGTTTCTGAGCTCGCAAACCCACCGATTCATGGTACCTCGACGTCGAACACCTCTGTAGACCCACCGATTCATGGTACCTCCGACAGATACAAATACATAAATAGAAAAACTTTTTTTATAAAAGAAAAATATCCAGTACCAGGAGAGGAAAGGCATTAATCAGGTAACCTGATCCCACGCTAACTGTTTCCCTTGGATCCCATAGCCGCAACACTCGCACTCACTTCACTATCAACGCCACGTCTGCATTTCCGCACACGAAAGCCTCTCTGGAATATTTTCTCCCTCGTGAAGGATCCATCTGCGGATGCAACAGTCAGTAACTCAGTGACATGGACAGTATTTTGACTATTTTCAAGAACTTTAAAACATGGTTAAGTTTTTCTTCTAATTGTAATTGTAAATCTAGCACCGGAACAAGAATGCATATATCAGACTAAGACTAAGGTTTCAAACAATCAATCGGTTTATATAAATGGTGATTTTGGAAGAAGAAAAAAGTTGCGTCACAGTCCTCCAATGGAACTAACTAGAACAAACAAACGAATAGAAGGATCAAACTTTCCGTTTTCACTAATAACAACGGAATTATTCCATTCTCTTTTTTAGGTAGACTTCAAGTCAAACCACAGCAGGTTGAAGAAATGTCTCATAAACCTTCACCAATTCCACAGAGACACAGCCTCACCCCATTCATTATCATCCAAACTGCTCAATCCCTCAACAGGAGGCTCCATCATCAGCCCCTCGGCCAAGCTCGCGTAGTACAGTCCCACATTCATATCTGCATTTCCATCCCAATTGAATTCCATTTGTTCATAGGTAACCGAATTGATGGTAGATTCAGGCATCAACGACGAATCCACTTCCTTCTCCTCTACCATCTCAATTGATGATGTAGAAACAAAGATTTTCTCGGCCGGGCATGACGAATCCCTTGAATGGAGTGCCTCGGCAACCTCAGCAGCTGCCTGCTTCATCTCTTGCACACTGGAGAATGAAGGAGGAATGTTGATCAGCCATGCTGAGTCGGCAAAATTTAGGCAAGCAGACCGGCCCCGCAGTGCCATCACTGCAACATCATGCGCCCGAGCCGCCATCTCAGCAGTCGGGAAAGTACCGAGCCAGATTCTCAATTTATTATTGGGGTTTCTGACCTCACAGACCCACCGGTTCAAGGTACCTCTGCGCCGAACTCCTCTGTAGACCGGATGCCTCGTTTCAATATACTTGGTGCGTCCTGACGGCTTCTTGGGAGGCGCTGACCATACGGTCATGTAGTCTGGCTCGTTGGCAGAAGAGGATTCCATTTGAGAATTGAAAGAGCAAATTAATTAATAGAGATGAGTAGGAGAGTATGAGTGGAGTTTAGAGTGACAACTGTAAAACTGTTGGTGTTTTGAGTTTGTAAGTGAATAAAAGAAAGTATTTATAGGTTATGGGAGCAGAGGGCAGGGAGTCGCAACGCGGGGTTACAGAAATATAGGCAGCGTTTATCTCCGTGTGAAAAACAGATGGGGACAAGAAAGTGACTGGAATGGAATCCTCGTATTTGGTTTTTATTCTGATAATTTATTGTTACTTTTAGGTCCGGAGTGTTGCTCTCAGTTTCAACATTTCTGCGGAGGGTTCTAAAGGGGCGCAAACGGATCGGATAAAATCCGACCGTATCCGGATCCGTATTTGAAAATTAAATACGGATATCCGATATCTGAATATCCGTGCAAATACGGATACGGATATGGTTTTGAATATTAATTATCCGTATCCGAATAGTAGATATATATTATATAATTTAATATATATTATGAAAATATTTATGTATATATCTACGGATATCCGATATCCGATCCATATCCGTATCCGAAAAATAAAAACGGATACGGATATGGTTTTACCACTATCCGATCCGTTTGCCCCCCTAGGATTTTTTGTTAATTCCCGGCGCTAGTCTATCCGGCGTCAGGAGAAACGCCAGCAAATGGCGTAAGTGGACTACTTGGCGCAAACGCCGGCTTCTCACTCGCTAAAAATTTTGGTTAAAAAAAAAGGAGAATTTCATATATACCACTTAAAAACTGTGAAATTACCTATTTACCATCTAAATTTATGTAATTACATATTTATCATCTAAAAATCTAATAATTCACATATTTACCCAATATAACTTTAGTATATATCAAATATATCCAAACTCAGATTAATTATGTTTAACATTCTTAAAATTATAATTAATCAAGAATTAACTTAGCACTCTTTCTTTCTCTCCCTAGACTTCTCATTTATACACAATATAAGAGATTAAAAATAGATATTCCAAACAGACTTACAAAAACAGAAAACAAGACTCCAAAAATAATCCACAAATAAGCATCAGTTTCATTAGCCAAATTAAACATTGTTTTCAGGTTGCATAACAAAATCCCACAAACATATATAACTATCATACTATCATGTTTAACAAAAATTAGTTATTATGAATAACATCACCAAAAGAAAACATGACCAATCGTTGAGAAAATTATGTCAGACCACAACTCTTAGACAAATCAAACATTATCTTGCATTTGAGGTTAGTATTGCATGTCATTGCACGATTTTGACTTCTTGCTCCAATATGCTTTTGAATTCTTTTCTCGTCCCCTCATCATGCACTTCATTAGTCACTTCATCTTGTTCACTGCACCAAAATGTTTCGTAAGTGATTTAAGTTCACTGCACAATTTATGTAATCAACGGTATAAAATAATTAGGCAAGTAAATTAATAGAGTGAGGCTATGGTACTATGCATAGCACAAATTGGTCTGTACTATGGATCAAGAATATTGATGATGGTGATCATGATCATGATGAAAGTAATAATAATGATTATGATGATGATTATGATACTTATTTTATTAGCAAAAATCTATTATTCTGGAAACTAGAAAAAATATCAAATGAAAGAACCTAATTTATGCTTGAATGGGAGCAATAATCAATGAGACAAGTAATTCTATATTTTATCTTATTGCTCGCTTCCAAAGAAATGTTTTCAAAAGAAAAACAACGAAATAATGAATTTCCTATACAAAAGATGTGCTAGTATCATTTGAAAACATAATTTCAATCACAACCACCAAAAGTTTTGGACGACGCTTCTTAAATGGCCGGGAATAGGCTCCAAGAGGAGTCCGGATCCCCTAAAGTAACCCAATTTTTGAGTTTAGACGTGTACGGTGCCTATTCGGTGGTAGCGCAGGGGGCCAGTATTATTTGTGGGGTCCAGGTTCTTTAAGATTCGTGTTAGAGCACCTTGGACGGTTTGGATCAAAACTCAAAAATTGGGTTACTGCACTGGATCTGAATTCCTCCAAAAGCCGGCAAAATACCAATAAACGCTGGGAAAAAGGCCTGTCAACGCCACGAAAGGCTTTTGCCGACTCTGACATTCGTGACACTTGTCTAAATGCCGAGAAAAGTATTTAGTGACGTTTATTCTAGCTTTTAGTGCGTGAGAGAGAAAGTCAGTGAAGTTTGCGCGCGCAAGAGAGCAAGCGACACAACGAGAGAGAGCGAGAGAAGCAGGCGATGCGGTGTGGGTTTCATCTCTCTATCGGGTTTAAAACTTTAAATGGAGTAAATTCATTTCGGGAAGCTTCGTTGTTTTATTGGACTCTTTAATCAAAACTTGAATGGGATGAGATCGTACGGTAGATCTGCTCATCGAAACTAAACTAGATCTGATGGGTATTGGACCTACACCTATTCTGTTCTCAGTAGGAATCAAGTGAAAACAGAGCAGGTTGAAATATCTCTCCAAACTAATAAAAAATGTTCCTAAACTTTCGTCAATTCCACAAAGAGACACGGCCCCACCCAATTGATTATCATCATTCAAACTGCTAAACCACTCAATAGGGAGGCTCCATCATCAGCCCCTCGGCCAAGCTCGCGTACAGTCCCAAATTTATCTCTCCATTTCCATCCCAATTAAATTCCATTTCATCATAGGCACCCGAATTGATGGTAGATTCAGCCATTGGTGACGAAGCCACTTCCTTTTTCTCTACCATCTCAACCCATGATGTAGAAACAGAGACATCCTTTACTAAGTATGATGAATTCCCTGAATGGAGTGCCTCGGCGACCTCGACTGCTACCTGCTTTATCTCTTGCACACTGGAGAAGGAAGGAGGGATTCTGATCAGCCATGCTGAGTCAGCAAAATTTAGGCAAGCAGAGTGGCCCCGCAGCGCCATCAGCAGTCCGGAAAGTACCGAGTCAGATTCTTGATTTATTATTGGGGTTTCTGACCTCGCAGACCCACTGGTTCAAGGTACCTCTGCACCGAACTCCTCTTTAGACCAGATGCCTTGTTTCTTTAAATTTGGTGCGTCCTGACAGCTTCTTCGGAGGCGCCGACCATACAGTCATGTTGTCCGAATCGCTGCTAGAAGAGGATACCATTTGAGAATTGAAAGAGTGAATTAATAGAGCAGAGTTGGAGAGTATGAGAAGAGTTTGGACTTTTAAGAGTGTGAGCTGTTAAATTTGGAAGCAAATGGAAGAAGGTTTTTATGGGTTGTGGGAAGCAAAGGGAAGGGAGTCGCAATGCTGGATTAGAGAAATTAGGTAGCGTTAAGCCATCTCAGTACGAGAAAACAGCTGGGGACGGGAAAGTGATATTTTTTTTATTCTGATCTGTTTATTGTTTCTTTTAGGTCCGGAGAATTGCTCTCAATTTCAACATTTCAGCGGAGGAGGCGTTGGTTTATAATTTAATAGTACATTGAGTAAACACAAACTATACTATAAATAAAAGAAGACAATAGAGAAAACACAAATTATAATACAACTGGTGAAAAATAATTAAAGA
Source organism: Carex parvula (assembly GCA_025461045.1). Taxonomy (NCBI): domain Eukaryota; kingdom Viridiplantae; phylum Streptophyta; class Magnoliopsida; order Poales; family Cyperaceae; genus Carex; species Carex parvula. The sequence continues at coordinate 176,909 of JAJGRW010001186.1, read as the reverse complement.
GTTCGCTTTCAATTAATAAAAGTTTGAATCTGCCAATTAAAAATTGTCTTCTAATAATGGTTTTGACGCAAGTACAATTTTTTTTTTCCAAAAGTGAAGATTTCATTTTTCCTGTAAAATTGAATTGGTTATTCTAAATGATATTTTCATTCATCTTTTATTTTTAAGTCTTTGTTTTCAGAATTAATTATACTTCTATATTTATTTTTACCAGCAAAGAAAAGAAAGACAGTTTCGGAACTCAAAAAACAAAAACTATTGAATGAATACTGTGGTATATACTATACATGTATTCTAGCAGAACCATAATACAATTTGGAAAAATTAATCATTTTGTTGCACCAGCAAAGGAAGAGAAGGGCAGATGCGGAGTCCCTGTCTACTGGAGAGTAACCAAAATCTGAACTGCCCCTTTTATCCAAACGTGTGGCTGGGAATGGAAGCCCGGTTTCTGATAGTGTTGACAGCGGCGGGCCCTCATGTCGCACACATGCTCAGAAAAGGGTAGCGCCCCACTTGCTGAGTCACCACAGAAATAATACAAAAATAGAAAAATATCTAGTACCAGGAGACTAGATGGCATTAATCAGGTAGGTTCCCCTGCCAAGTGTTTCTCAAATACCACGGATCTCATAGCCGCAAGTCGCAACACTTCACTTCACTATCAAAGTGACGTCTTCATTTCCGCGAGAAAGTCTCTGGAATATTGTTCTCCCTGGCGAAGGATCCATCTGCGGATATTTGTGCAGCCATGTCAGATACAGCCTTTGTTGGTATAAAGTAAAAGTAATCTAGTACCCGAACAAGAATGTATACATCAGATAAAGACTTTTAAGGTTTCCAGCAATCAATCGTTTATATATATTACAGTCTTACAGTGATTTGAAAAACAATACTTACATCACAGTCCTCAAATGGAACCAACTATTCACTAGAGTTTAAACTAACAAACGAATAGAAGGATCACAGAAGTAAAACAAAGCAGGTTGAAATATCTCTCCAAAGTCCAAACTAATAAAAAATGTTCCTAAACCTTCGTCAATTCCATAGAGACACGGCCCCACCCAATTCATTAGCATCATCCAAATTGCTAAACCACTCAATAGGAGGCTCCATCATCAGGCCCTCGGCCAAACTAGCATAGTACAGTCCCAAATTTATCTCTCCATTTCCATCCCAATTAAATTCCATTTTATCATAACCAACCGAATTGATGGTAGATTCAGCCATTAGTGACAAAGCCACTTCCTTTTCCTCTAGTACCGGAACAAGAATTCATAGATCAGAATATAAGTTTAGCTTTCTTGTAATTAATCGGTTTATATACAAACAAACGAATAAAAAGATGAACATTTCCGTTTCCCTAATAAAATTGGAATTCCTTCGTACTCTGTTCTAAAGGAGCATGTTGAAATGTCTCTCAAAACTACTAAAAGATGTTCCTAAACCTTCCTCAATTCCACAGAGACACGGCCCCACCCCATTCATTATCATCATACAAATTGTTGAACCACTCAACGGGAGGCTCCATCATCAGACCCTCGGCCAAGCTCGCATAGTACAGTCCCAAATTCATATCTCCATTTCCATTCCAATTAAATTGCAATTGATCATCGGCAACCGAATTGATGGTAGATTCAGGCATCTGTGACGAAGCTACCTCCTTCTCCTCTACCATCTCAGATGATGTGGAAACAGAGACATTCTCGGACGAGTATGACGATTCCCTTGAATTTGAATGGAGCGCCTCAGCGACCTCAACTGCTGCCTTCTTCATCTCTTGCACACTGGAGAAGGAAGGAGGTATGCTGATCAGCCTTGCTGAGTTGGAAAAATTTAGGCAAGCAGAGCGGCCCTGCAGTGCCATCACTGCAACGTCATGTGCCCGAGCCGCCATTTCAGCAGTCCGGAAAGTTCCGAGCCAAATTCTTGATTTATTATTGGGGTTTCTGACCTCGCAGACCCAGCGGTTCAAGGTACCTCTGCGACGAACTCCTCTGTAGACGGGATGCCTTGTTTCTTTGAACTTGGTTCGTCCTGACTGGCTTCTTGGGAGGCGCTGACCATACGGTCATGTAGTCTGGTCTCGTTGGCAGAAGAGGATTACATTTGAGAATTGGAAAGAGCAATTAATTAATAGAGATGAGTAGGAGAGTATGAGAGGAGTTAGAGTTACAACTGTGAACTGTTGGTGTTTTGAGTTTGTAAGTGAATGGAAGACAAGTATTTATGGGTTGTGGGAGCAAATGGCAGGGAGTCGCAACGCGGAACTACAGAAATAAAGGCAGCGTCCATCTCCGTGCGAGCAACAGCTGGAAATGGGAAAGTGACTGGAACAGTGGAATCTAGATATTTGTTTTTATTTTGAGGATTTATCGACTGGTTCTCTTATTAAACAAACTAACAGTTACATATATACTTTTAAAATCGTACATATTTTATTTTCTAAATTTTAATATAACAAATTTGCACTTCTAAATTATAATAGAGGAGGGTTCAAATGCCTCCATTTTTAAAAACTTTAATAACTCAAAATTTAAAACTTAAAAATAAAAATAAAACCGTTGGATATGATCTAAATCATTTTATCTATGCACGTGCAAAAAATTATGACATTTCAATTTTGTTTTGGTTGTCATCAAGAGCTTGTAAAAAAACGTACTAATGTGGATAATTTCTAGACGTTGATTTTTGAACTTATTGATTCATATAAAACAAAATCAAAATGTGATAATTTTTTATGAGCACATAGATAAAATGATGTAGATCAAATCCAACGGTTTTATTTTGACTTTTAAGTTTTAAATTTTGAGTTATTAAAGTTTGTAAAAATGGAGGCATGAAAAATGGAGGCATTTGAACCCTCATTATAATAACTGACATTTCAATTCTTCATAAATTTTATAGCTCTTAATTCATCATCTTTTTAAGGTCGTAATTCTCATTTTTTTTTCTTTATATAAAATGCAAAATTTAATACACTTACTCACTACACAATTAAACATATCAGATTATTATTAGATAAATCAAACATCGTCAATCATGTTTGTCGCGTATAAAATCACACAAACTTATATGTTTTTTGTTGTAACAAAAATTATTTATCATAAACACCATTATATATTAAAACTAAATATAACCAACCATATTTAAAAATTAAATTATAGAGCATGGTTCAAATACCACATGTCTTTCATGTCTTAATCGTGTTTTACATTCTTATCTCTATTTTCAATATTCAAGCTGTCAATCTAAGCCACTCAACATGATTTCCATATTAAAATGTGTTTGGAGATCAATTTTTTATTATTTTGAAACTATTTTACAATTATTTTAGATAGGTACAAAATTAATGTTTGTTTATGGTTTAGAATTTTCTGAAAAACAATGATGTTGTATATATCTAATAAAATAGTAAAACAAACTAAAAAATATATACAATTTGGTCTCCAAACACATTTTATTATGGAGATCATATTGAGTGGTTCAGATCGACTGTTTGAATTTTAAAAATAGAGATAAGAATATAAAATACAAATAAAGTAAGGAAGACACGAGATATTTGAACCCTATTCCATATTATATCACAACAATTCGACAAATAAAACATTATCTTGCATAAACAATTCATATTGGAATCCATTGCATGATTTCAGCTTCTTACTCCGATGTGCTTTTGGATAGAGTACATAGACTTGAAATTTGTTGAATGACAAAAATTATAAATATATATATGGAAGAAGAGAAAAAGGAGGAAATTGATCAACAATTTATAAATTACATGTTTATATATACCTTCGAAAATATAAAACTGGATTAATCTTTTTTTTAATATTTAATATACATTAAATTTATATTGGATAACCATGTGAGTTATTTTAAATCAGAAAGATAAATATGTTATTCAAGATTTTAGAAGAAAACAAATACATAATTGTAGATTTTAGAAGAAAATGTATAATTTTATTGTATTACAAGGATATGTCTAAAATTTAGAAATTATAAATAATTTGATTCTTGATGCGGGGTCCGGAGTGTTGCTCTCTCTTTTAGTATTAATTAGGAGGTCTGACTCTGCTGCTATTTTAAAAAGAATAACAACGGGTGCTCTTCAATTTTGTGTCTATCTCTCTTCAAAAGAGGAGGAGAGAGAAAGAGGAGAGAGATAGAGAGGATAGCAGGAGAAGAGGGATTTGAAGAGCAATGGATTTCAATCTCAATTGAGGAGCGTTGTTTTTACCTTTTCATTATCCTGAATTAATCTTGACCGTCGTTCCGTTTGAACTACTAATGGTCTGATGCACTTATACACATACATTTTTCATCTTGTAATTGTAAATCTAGTACAGGAACAAGAATTCATAGATCAGAATATAACTTTAGCTTTCTTGTAATTAATCGGTTTATATACAAACAAACGAATTAAAAGATCAACATTTCCGTTTCCCTAATAAAATTGGAATTCCTTCATACTCTGTTCTAAGTAGGCATTAAGTTAAAACAGAGCATGTTGAAATGTCTCTCAAAACTACTAAAAGATGTTCCTAAACCTTCCTCAATTCCACAGAGACACGGCCCCACCCCATTCATTATCATCATACAAATTGTTGAACCACTCAACGGGAGGCTCCACCATCAGCCCCTCGGCCAAGCTCGCATAGTACAGTCCCAAATTCATATCTCCATTTCCATTCCAATTAAATTGCAATTGATCATCGGCAACCGAATTGATGGTAGATTCAGGCATCTGTGACGAAGCTACCTCCTTCTCCTCTACCATCTCAGATGATGTGGAAACAGAGACATTCTCGGACGAGTATGACGATTCCCTTGAATTTGAATGGAGCGCCTCAGCGACTTCAACTGCTGCCTTCTTCATTTCTTGCACACTGGAGAAGGAAGGGGGGATGCTGATCAGCCTTGCTGAGTTGGCAAAATTTAGGCAAGCAGAGCGGCCCTGCAGTGCCATCACTGCAACGTCATGTGCCCGAGCTGCCATTTCAGCAGTCTGGAAAGTTCCGAGCCAAATTCTTGATTTATTGTTAGGGTTTCTGACCTCGCAGACCCACCGGTTTAAGGTACCTCTGCGACGAACTCCTCTGTAGACCGGATGCCTTGTTTCTTTAAACTTGGTACGTCCTGACGGTTTCTTTGGAGGGGCCGACCATATGGTCGTGTAGTCTGATGCGCTGCTAGAAGAGGATTCCATTTGGCAATTGAAAGAGTGAATTAGTAGAACAGAGTAGGAGAGTATGAGTAGAGTCCAGAGTGTGGGCTGTTGGTGGTGCCTTAAATTTGGAAGTGATGGAAGAAGGTATTTATAGGTTGTGGGGAGCAGGGCAAGGAATTTGTATCCTCTGCATTAACTTAAAAGGAAATTTTTTGAGTTAATGAATCTCAATCGTCTGATTTATTTTAAGATGCGTACAGATTAAATCTGCACTAATATTGAAAAACTTTTTATGTTATAAGCCGGAACGGATTGTCTCCGTTTAAAATCATACGGTTGAGATTCATTATCAAAAGGATACGCGTTTGCAGAGTCACAACGCGGTGAGAGAAATAAGGCAGCGTTAATTTATCGAGGAACAGGCTGGAATGGGAAAGTGACCTGAATAAGTGAATGTAGATATTTGTTTGTTGTTTCTCTCATCTCTATGACTCTATCCTATGGTGACCTGTGCGGCGGAAAGAGAGTTTCTGCTTACCTTTTCTTGGTTTTGAGTTTTGAGTTTTGACCGTGGTTTCGTTTTAACTACTATTTTTTTTTTTAATCTTTCGTTTTAACTACCTTATCAATGAGTAGAGTAGAGTAGTAAAAACGTGCTGCGCCGTTTCGTGACTAATACGTTGTGATTTTGATCTCGTGTTGTGTCATGTCGTAATTAAGTAAACAGTTACACGTGCCGTGCCGTGTGCCGTGATTAAAATGTCGAAGGTGGTCACGGCACACGAATAATCACAGCACGTGAGTCACGCCGTGTCTAAATGTGACGTGTCCAAACGTGCCGTGTTCAAACGTGACTAGTTATATTTAACTATTTTTTCATAATTTAGATTAGTTTATTCAAGATTTACTATTTGACCAAGATGTAACGGTTTTAATTACACGTAACTCGCGTGACCACGTGCCATGCCGTAATCAGATTTTTCGCGTGAACCGTGCCTTCCGAAATTTTTATTTTTAACATTTTAATAAAATTCATTAATAAATTAACCATCGTTTTGGGTCAATTCCAAATTTAACACGGCCGCAGAATGCCGGAGCGGACCCATATGGGGGGTACCGCAGAATGCCGAAGCGGACACCCATATGGGTCCGCACAATGCCGGAGCGGACCCTGGTCTTTATATCCCGAAAATGACAGCGAAATTTCATTCCACACTCTCACACCTTCTCTCTCCTGAGTTAGCTCTCTGATCTGTAAGTTTTTTCTCTCTTCTTTTAAATTTTTTATTTTTATTTCAGTAGATTAATAATTTAATTAGAATAATTAATTTAGCAATAATTAAATTAGAATAATTTAATTAGAATAACAGTTGATGCATAGCTGCTTTTCAACATATCAGACCGGTCATCACAGTTGATGCATGTTTCCTGTCAGGCCGGTATAAAGGTAACTAATTTGATTGTTTTCACTTTATTTATTTTAGTTGATTTCGGCTCTTACAAAATTTATTTTACCACAGGCAAGCTGTTGATTGCAACCGGGTACGATGCTGAAAATCAGCTCCTCCCGTTGGCTTTTTCACTGGTAGAATCAGAGAGTTATGACGATTGTGCGTGGTTCATGAAATGGTTGAGGATCAATGTAATCCGCTCCAGATTCATGTGTGTCATCACTGATAGGGGAAAGGGTATCAAGAAGGTGTTCAGACAAGATGATATGGGGTGGAACGAGGAGGATGAGGATCAATGTGTTCACCGTCTTTGTGCTACTCACATAGCCGAGAACATGAAGAAGAACGGTTGCAGTGATAAGGCAATCCGTTTTTTTAGAATATGTGTGGCTAAGAGGAAGATGAGGAGGTACGAGCAAGGAATGCAAGCAATGGGGCAGGCATGTGACATTGCCCTCAATTGGCTGGACGGTGTGGGTAAGTATTTGGATCAAGATGAGAACGAGTGCCCCAAACCATGGAAGATATTCCAAGCACTTGACGGTGGTTACCGTTGGGGCATCATGACTACAAACGGGTCTGAGTCGCTTAATAAGGTCTTCAAGTCCTCTCGTAGGCTACCGGTTGCAGCAATAATTGAAGACACATTTTACAAATGTATGACATGGTTTGCGCAAAGGAGGGCCAAAGCGGAATGGGAAGTCAGTCAAGGTCAGCAATTCTCGTGTCGTGTGCATAAGGTACTTTTATTTGTAGTTATTTCTTCATAATTTTTAATGAAGTTTGTTAAAAAAAATATCTGACTTCTTCATTATTTTTTAATTTTTCGTAGCTGATCAACAAACGGTTCGAGAGGTCCGATAAAATGAAGACGCTGGGGGGCTTTGGAAACAACAACGAGTTCGAGGTAACCGCCACACAGGAGAGAGTTCACGCTTTCATACCTGACGATTCTGGTCGGTTTACCAAGGCCAATTACAAATACACGGTGATAATCGGGGATGATCACACGGTAACTTGCACGTGCCAGAAGCCTCAATTGGAGAGAATACCGTGCTCTCATGTTCTGTCCGTGTGTCGTCTCCGAGGCATCGACCCTGGCGTATTTGTAAGTCACTATTATCACATCCATACACTGATCAACACATGGAGCGCACAATGGCATGTTTATGGAAATCAGTCGGAATGGCCTCCACACGATGGCCCGGTCCTTGTTCCAGAGAAAAAAAATATTTCTGTGGGCAGAAGACAGCACGACAGAATTCCGATGTGGATGGATGTTCTACATAATAGGAGAAGAGGACACCATGCCGGCCGAGATACGCAAGAAAGACAAAACAGAGCTGCTCGGGCTGTACGAGATTGAGAGTTAATATTATTTTTCTAATTGTACTTGTAAAACTATTGTTTATTTTCGGTTAATTAGACGTATTTGTAATTTCCGATAACATTCGCATGTTCTATTGTATGCTTCTTTATATGGCTCCTTGTTCTATTGTAATGTTTCTTTTGATCAAACAAACGACGAACAACAATTTCAGATTAAACGACATTTCAAATATAAGTAATTATACACAACTTCCAGACAAACGTTACATTTTTGATAAAAATTTCCAAAACAAAACCATAATCAAATTCAGAATCAGAAAAAAAAAAAAAACCAGGGTCCGCTCCGGCATAGTGCGGACCCGTGTCCGCTCTGGCATTATGCGGACCCATATTTGGGTCCGCTCCGGCATTCTGCGGCATCCCCCAAATGGGTCCGCTCCGGTGTTCTGCGGCCGTGTTAATTATGGAATTGACCAGAAACGGTGGTTATTTTATTAATTTAATTCTTTAAAATGTTAAAAATAAAAATTTCGGCCGTGCCTTGCCAAATTTTCAAAAAATAACTACGGCAGGTAACAGTCACACGTACCGTGCTGTAACCGTACCGTTCCGTAACGGAGCCGGCTGTCGTGCCATTTTTCTCACTCTGACACTAAGTGATGATATTATATACTCATAGTACGATCGTCTTCTGCTCAATTGTTGAAATCAGTGTGCGTTTGTATCATCAAAATAAAAATAGTGGTATTGTAATCAATGTTTTAATCTAATGTCAAGTTAAAATGAGTGAAATGTGTTGATTCGAAAAGTCCGTTGCGAGTCGGGCTTATTCTAGATTTGGGATGTGTTGACATCCGTAGATATTTAATTTGTGTCGTTTAAATTACTCACGAGTTTAGATGAGCTGCTTTAATTATCTAAATAACCAAAATATAATACAAGTTATAAGACTCAAAAGGGGATCTTTCATATTTTAATTATTTAACAATCGAAAAGAATTAATGATTCAATTATTATAAAAAATAGAAAAGTAAAATGCAAGATATATTATTATTACAGTTTGGCAATATTATTACAGCGTTAAGATATCTCCGTGCGAGAAACAGGTGGGATGTGAAAGTGACTGGAATATAGATATTTGTTCACTGTTTCTCTCATCTTATCCTATGGTGACTCGTGCGGAGGTCAGGAGAATGTCAACAACTCTGCGGAAGGGGCGTTGCCTAAAGTGGAAAAAAATGTACCGATTATCGACAACAACTCTGCGGAAGGGGCGTTGCCTAAAGTGGGAAAAAATATACTGATTATCGTCATTTTAGTCTCGTGCCGTGATGTGCTGTGATCAAGTTAATTTTTCACGTGTTGTGCCGTAATTAAAATGTCAACGGGTAGTCACGGCACGCGAATGATTTCGTCACGTAAATCACGCCGTGCTTAAATATTTAGGTTAGTTTATTAAATATTTATCATTAAATTAATATCTAATTGTCATAATTACACGTGACCCGCGTCATAACTACGTGTCTTGCCGTGCCGTAACTAAATTTTTCACGTGTCATGCCGTGCCAAAATTTTAAAAGATGAACACGACACGCGAATGGTCACGGCACGGAATACGCGAGTGACAGCACGTAGCTGACACGCGTGTTGTGCCGCTCCGTGCTATAACCGTGCCGTTCCGTGATAGAACCAGCTCTGCCGTGCCATTTTACCCACTCTACACGTTGGTTTATAACTGCTGGCCTGCGGCGGTCGGCGCTTTACTATCTGAGCTGCTTACCTTGTTCTTGGTTTTGACCTTAGTTTCGTTTGAACTAATAATCATACTGATGATATGATGCACTCACACTAAGACCGTCCGTCTATTCAATTGTTGAAATCAGCGTTTGTTTGGTATTCAAATCTCAAGTTAAAACGGGTCGGATCGTGTCAATCTGTGGTTCGAAAAGTCAGCTGTGAGTCAGGTTTATTCTAGATTCGAGGTGGGGCCGAATTGGATTTGATCTTACCCAATTTAGAAAAGTAATCAAATATCTTTGATCCGACTGTCTATAGTTTTGATATTAATAGATATTTAATTTGTGTCGTTTAATTTACTCACGAGTTTTAGATGAGCTGCTTTAATTATCTAAAAAACCAAAATATAATATAAGTTATATCTATTAAGACTCAAAAGAGGATTTTTTTTTGTTTTGATTACTTAACAATCGTGAAGAATTAATGATTCAATGATTATAAAAATTAGAAAAGAATTAACAATTTGGCAAACATAATTTAAGTTAACAATTTTCAGTCTTCAAGTACCAATGAATTCGAACAATTAATTTTTCAAATTGTTTGATTGAGAATCAATCAATTTTCATATTTAAATATATTACACTATAATCAATAATTATTCAATACACGGCTAACATTGAAGGAGGTATTAATATGTTGTTTTGTTATAGCGGGAAAAGCGATAGAGACGGGGAAAGAAATTGCGACCAAGTGAAAACAAAGGAAAGGAGTAGTAATGCAAATATGGGGGGTTGTTGGCTGGTTTTGGAATTTTTTACTCTTTCCACATGCAGCAAGTTGACGTGACACGTATGTGTTTTTAAACTGAATTTGGTATGAAAACTGCTGGATTATTACGTCAACGCTCACCCCATTTGTCATTTGCCGAGATTTTTATTAATATCCAAAATAAATTATAAAATATTATTTTTTTTAAAATGCCCAAACCAGTAAAATGATTGATAGGATTAAAAATTAGGACCAATTAGTTTTTGACATGTCAGGAGAGGTTTTTTTTAATATTTGTTAGAGTACTTCTTTTGATGTATAATTAGTATAATTATACTAAAATACACTAAATTATTTGAAATTATGTTAAAGTGAAGGAAATCTTTTACGGTACCTAGGAGGATACTTTTTTGGGGAGCCTCTTGGAGTCTTGGTTTCGTTCTTCTATTTTTTTGTTTTTTTCGCTGTAGTATTGAACTTGAAAGTAACGACTAACGATAGAGCACAAATCAAAGAAAATTGAAGGTTGTTATACGATTTAATAGTTGTCGGCTTGGGCCTAATAAAGAGGTCAATTTTCATTTCCAAGGTATAATCCATGCCTATTGTTGGGCTGGGCCAAATCCGATCTCAATTTCAATGGAAATCATTACAGCACCAATTCAGTGATTTTGGAAATCAAATGAAAATAGAAATAAATAGTGAGTCCAGCTTTTAGTCAAATAAAAATATTTTCATATTAGTGGGGAAGAATATTCTCAAGCCATTAAATTACGGGTACCAATCGGTACCAGTTCGTAGCAGTACTGATCAGTGTACCTACAATAGTTTACTGAACAGTATAAATTTTAATTTCTTGCTCTTTTGCTCGATTTAAAATGTTTTTTATTTATTTTGATCTTGGTACCAGTGGTACCCTTTCTCCTCTTGCTTATTGTATGATACATGGCTTTGCAATAATTCTTGTTTCCAGCAGAAGTATATATTCTTCACTTATATCAAGTTTTTGATTGTTGAATTTATAATTTATGCCATCCAATCCAAATAACTCGTTGAAATGTAAAAAATGTACTAGTACCTAATTGCATTCCAACTGTGCTGAAACTGTGATAAATAGAAATAGTAACAAATATAACAACTTCATAAATTGAACGTCTGGTTTAAAATTTGAGTGGTGCAAAAAGAAAAACGGAGTAGTTCAAGAAAAATAACCAAAGTTAATTAAATGGTTATGAAAAAAAATAAGAGGAGAGACGGTACCAATTGTTCCGGCCCGTGGGCCGAGAAATTCGGAAACCTTTTACTAACAATGCTGCCAATTTAAATTTTGTATTTTTAATGATATGAATAAGAAAATCGGCCCAAATGACTCCATGCCGTTAATCTTTCACGATAGAGAAAAATAGAGGCAAAAGGGGGCTTTTCTTCCCTCTCTAGCCGGCCCTCTCTTCGTTACCTCTGCTCCGGCTCAGCGCACGGCCGCTTACTGGCGTATCTCCTTCTCGTGTTCCTGCACGGCCAAGAAAGGTACTTTTGTGCACATAAAATTTTTGTTTGTTTCAACTTTAAAGTTGTGCTTGATTGCAATCGAATTTAGAAAAATGATGAATATTGATTTGGAATTGCGGATGTCTAAGGGCACGGGAGTTCTTTATTATGGTTTTGCACCCATTGATATCAGTCGTTACGAGTGGGTTTTGTCATGTGGTACGGGTTTCCAGTCGGTACCAGTCCGTAGCAGTACTGATCAGTGTACCTGCAATAGTTTACTGAACAATATACATTTTAATTTATTACTCTTTTGCTCGATTTAAAATGTTTTTTTTTATTTTGTCTGATCCAGTATTAGAAGTTTATAAGGTTGAAATTTCTGTTTTTTAATTAAAATCTAACAGTAAACCATTAGGCTATATTATAAGATGTCTATGCTTTGTTGATATTTTAAAAACATTTTAAAATTACATAGCTTAATTCTAAATTTGAATACACTATCATATCATTTTGAGATGAAGCTATGCCCTTTGTAAGATAGATGACAATAATAACGTTTTTTTGGCATCAAGATAAGTGTTAAAGAAGCATAGAAGACTATTAAGGGAGATTACCAAGTTTAATCTCATTGCAACATCCTTGTTTATCAAATCGAGATAAATACACCACCACACCCCCCCCCCCCCCCCCCCCCCCGCCCCCCAATGGAATAGAAAATTTTAATTATGTATACGGAAATTTAATTAAATATTCGTTTGTTTAAGGTTTTTATATAGTTTATCTCTCTCATAGAATGACAAATGTGTGATTATAGCCTAGTAATTTGTTCTACTTGATGTTTGTGAGGTCGTAGGTTAAATTCCTACTAATTGCACTTTTTTTGTCTTTTCACATATTATGTATTTCATAGTTTAGCCTTCTTATTCAAATTTTCTAGTGCCGCCCCTGGCTGGTATTTCAATTTCTTTTATTGTCTTTATTGTAGGAACAATATATAAATCTGCTATAGTCCCGTCGAGAACATTTTGCATTGTAAGTCATTCAATTCAGACCACATTAGGATAATCAGCTTTTATTTAATCGTTTTAGCTTATTAATTTTTTTTATCTCCTTATCTTTTTCAGGTCAGTGTGGGGCAAACAGAAGCAAAGGTTTATCAATTCAATTCCCACCTGTACACAATATTAATGTTCTGGTACCTCTTGACACATGCAAGTAATTTATTAGTGCAACTATATGTGCATTTATTTATATATTCAACTTTTGCAGCTGGTACCCTGGATGGATTTTTATTTGATTCAGATGAGGAGGGAGAGAAGGTGACTGAAGCCAACCCAAAAGAGAAAAATAATGGAAATAGAGATCAGCCTACAAAAGAGAAAAACTGCTATTTTTATTAAATTTCTGCAGCATTGAAAAACAGCGGTTTTTAAACCAGCTTAATAAATAGTAAAAAAATTCCAAAAAATGTAAAATTTGGTCTCCAAGCACATTTTAATATAGATTGAATATCTAACGGTTTGGATTGACTGTTTGGACTTTGAAAATGGGAGAATCGAATCGTTTGTTCCTGAGTCCAGGAACAAACGTTTGTATATTAGCCATTCTCTCTCTCTCTCTCTCTCTCTCTCTCTCTATATATATATATATATAGAGAGAGAGAGAGAGAGTGGCTAAGGTCAAAGTGGTATGACCAAGGCGTTGGTGCTCCCAATTAGTTTTTGCAATTTTAAAGTTCAAATAATCGATCCAAACAGTTAGATGTTCAATCTATATTAAAATTTGCTTGGAGACCAAATTTTACATTTTTTGGAATTTTTTTACTTTTTATTAAGCCATTTTGAAAATTGCTGATCACATGATCCAGAATGTGATTGCACTGTTTTTACTGTTCACCCGGATCAGCAATTTTCGAAGTGGCTTAATAAATAGTAAAAAAATTATAAAAAATGTAAAATTTGGTCTCCAAGCATATTTTAATATAGATTGAACATCTAACGGTTTGGATCGACTATTTGAACTTTAAAATTTCAAAAACTAATTGGTAGCACCAAGGCCTTGGTCATACCACTTTGACCTTAGCCACTCTCTCTCTCTCTCTCTCTCTCTCTCTTATATATATAGAGTAAGGCTATGGTGCTTAACAAAGTAAACCACCCCGTTTACTTCGGGCCATTTTTTGGATTTTGAAAATCCAAACAACCAATCCAAACCGTTCAACATGTTCTAAATATTGAAATGTGCTTGGAGACCAAATTTTATATTTTTTGGAATTTTTTTACTATTTATTAAGCCACTTTGAAAGTTTATGATCTGGTGGTCCAGAAAATTTTACTGTTTTTTACTGTTCACCGTCGGATCAGTGACTTTCAAAGTGGCTTAAGAAATAGTAAAAAAATTCCAAAAAATGTAAAATTTGGTCTCCAAGCACATTTCAATATTTAGAACATGTTGAACAGTTAGGATCGGTTGTTTGAATTTTCAAAATCCAAAAAATGACTCGAAGTAAACGGGGTGGTTTACTTTGCAAATCACCATAGCCTTACTTTATATATATATATATTTAGGTTTCATAAATTAAATACTTAAATTATTAGTTCTAATTTACTACGGGTGGGGTGTTTCTAATGTGTCATTCAAATATATGCTAACCTACCATTTTAGATTATAATAAACTAACTATGCTAATTACATTTATTTGTAATAATTATACTTTTAAAAATTATATTTGCTAGTTGATTACTTTAGTTAATTAATATATTAACTAATTATAATATAAAGTTTATGGTATATAGATACTATTTTATTATTTTACTTTCGGTCTAAGCCCATAAGTAAAGGCCCAATTTGGTATAATTAAACATTATCAACGTTAGGGGCCGAAGCCTTATCAAGTCCATTTTAACATTTCTTTCAAATATGAAATTTCCAACTTCTCAGCCGACACACAAACTAAAATCCCTCATGTTGCATATCAGTCCCTATGAATAGGAATATCACCAAGGCCTTAAAATTTACGCAATAGTCCCTTATACAATTCAGTCCTAATGATTTCAAATTCATCACATTTTACACATAAGTCACTCAAATTAGGTAAATTAACACAATCACAGAATTTAGCAACTATGCCCTCAATTATATAAAAATTTCCATTTGGTCCCTATCAGCGCAACTTTGGTACCAGTGCATTACTGGCTGGTACCGACTGGTACCAACAACACTCCAATATCGTAAAACAAGCACAAAGCAACAGAATGGAAACAAGGCACCACACAACAGAGGCAGGCCCAATTTAAACAACAAAGCCAGCACAAGGCCGGTACCAGATCACAACAAGCAACACAGTTACAAACAGCCAACACAACAAAGGGTTGGCACAACCAAAACACCCCAGTACCAGGTCAATACCAGAGGCAAGGAAACAAAGAAAAAGAACAGCACATCCACCCAAAAGCACATCCCCAATTTACTATCAGGCCGGGAAAATCAACAACCCGCGCAAAACATTAACAAAAATCAACAAAGCCCAACCAAGTACTCATTCATCAAGCACAACAAGCAACAACTAAAAAGAGAGTGCTCAAGAGTTACCCGAGAGATGACCAAATCGCAAAAAGGCAAGGGAAACGCACAGTACTAAGGGAATGGCCTCGCATCACGGCCTTCTAAAATCAGCAAGCCCACAAGCAAGAGGCGCCAGCAAGCACCGGAAACAACATAAGGTGGCACCAGAGAACAATCACAAGCACAAAGACCCAACCGAAACCCTAGGGTTTTGGGGGTATAGCAAGCACAGAGGGAAACAGAAAGAGAGAGAGAGAGGTAAATTCTCAGCACATGAGCGAAACTGTTATAACCCGAATTAATTATTAGACTAATAATCAAAATTTACCCCTAATTAAAATTTTAATTAATTAATTAAGGAAAAATATAAATGTGCAATTAATGTAATAAAATTCTTAGAATTTATTAAATTTGAACATATTAATTTATTTATTAAATAAATTTAAAATTTACGAGTTATAGATTTAATACGATTCTCTAATAAAGAAATGTACTTATTAATAATACAATTGAAAATTTAACGATTAATGAAATTTTAAGTTTTATGAAATAAATATGACTAACGTTCGATAAATTCGTATCGATTTCTAATTTCGAATCTCGCTAAGTAATTTGAATTAAAACAATCTCTCTTATTGATTGTCTCAATTAAATCCTGATTTATCTCAACCGTTCAAATTGGTTCTACACGAAACCCCTCTATTCTTATTTCCCTTTTCTCCTCTCCTTCTCTCTCTGTCTCAGGACCCCTCTCGTTCGAATCGCCCCGCCCCCCATATCTCTCTTTCGCGATTAGAGAACCTCTTAGGGTTTTTCCCCCTTTTCTCCCGCACGGTGCTGGTTCACTTGCCCCCTATCCCTCGTGCGCGCGATGACTTTGGTTGTCCTATTGTCAGGGAGCCTTGACCCTTGCGCCTCTCCCGTGCGTTGCCTAACCCGGGTGCTATATATACCTTTCTCTCTCTCATTTTTGAGTTGGTTTTTCTCTCTGTTTTCGCTCATGTGTTGAGAAAAATCTATCTCTTTCTATTTCGTTTTCCTCTGTGGATTTCGAATTTCAAAACCCTAGGGTTTTGTGTTTGAGCATTTGCTATTTTGGGTTGATCCGGTGCCTTCCTTGTGCTGTACTGGTGCTTGGAGGTGCTATTTCTTGTGGTGTTGCTTGCTGATTTTGCTTGACGGCCGGAGGCGAGGCAAGCACCTTGGTGCCGGCCATTTTTCGCTGCCCATTTTTGCATTCGGAGCCTCTCTTGGGTAATTAAAAAGCACCCCTCTTAATTTATGCTTGTTCTGTATTTTTGCGGGATGATTTTGGGATTTAATGGTCGAGTGCGGGTTGTTGATTTTCTCGGCTTAGTCGATCTTTACTGTGAATGTGGGGTGCTGGTTTTTCCTTTGGTACTAGCCGGTTGGATTTGGCTTGGTACTGGGCTTGTCCTGGTTTGCTGTGTTTTCTTGTTTCCTTGTATGCCTTGTACCGGTCGTGACTTGCCTGTTTTATTGCTTAGCTGGTTGCTGTTTGTGCTGGTTTCTGTCTTTCCTTACTGGTACTGTACCAGTACCGGTACTGGGGTGCCTTAGGTGTTCCGGCAGTCCTCTGTTGGGGTTGTTGTTGTGACTGGTGTTACCTTGTCCCTCTCTAACATGTTTTAATGCTTGTGATTTGCGATAATGTGTTGGTACAATCGGTACCAGCCCAGTGTGACCAATGGTACCAAATTTTGAACTGACAGGGACCTTTGTGAAGATTTTTGAAAATTAAATGTATGAATTTGTAAAATTTAGGCCCTTGCGTAAATTAAATTAATTCGGGAACTAAATGCAAATTTGGAATTTTAATGTGGGCTTTTCGGTTTGGACCTTGGCCTATTAATTGGGACTTGGGTCCTCTGTTTCTGCTGGGCCGTGGCTATTTAAATTAAAGAGGCTTCGGCCTCTTTCCTGTTGGGCTTGGGCTAACGCTTTTTACGACGGGTGGCCTGAAACAGATATATTTATTGACGAAGTCATGGCAGCTATGTGCTGGGGCAATTTAACTTTTATTGAGATGTCACTCTTAGTTAACTAGTATTTATAGCAAATTAAATCACAATATCGTTTTTTTTCTTCTTAAAGACACTACCGTTGGCGATTAAAATCAGTAAAAGGGTTTGCAAAGTGACAAATATTTTTTCTTTTATGAAACGACCTAATGTGTTTCTTCAAAAACAAAAACAAAACAAATCAAAATTAGATAATAATACATGATTTCAGGTCAGAAAACTATCCTTTAATTGCTAAGTCAATTATGACATGATGTATTGCATGTCAGTTACTCCTCTTCGGATTGGTATAATGGTATTCTAACTAGAACCTATACGAATTCGCTAAATCGAATAATGTGATATATACCCAATTTTTTTATAAATGATAATCAATAATTTATTTAATACAAGGCGTTTAACAAGTCCGCAATGGAGTTATTAATATGTTGTTATGTTATAACGGGAAAAGCGATAGAGATGGGGAAGAAAATTGGGACCAAGACCAAGCAGTGTTTTAATATTCGGTTCTCATGCGGTATTCGAAAGGCCACCGCATACTGCAGTATTTAAATATGCGGCCGAATATGCAGATTTTTTATTAAATATTTAATCCCACAGTACTTAAATACAATAAGACAGTATGCAGAGAGGTTATAAAAGACTTCTGAGTGAGACGCTTGAATAGAACACCTATTTGGTCAGTCTGTAATTCATTTAATGTGTTATGGATTTGGATCCAGAACTCTTTTAATGGGTTTTGAATGTTTTTTAATTTTTTTAAAGCATAAATTCAATATTCAATTCGAATAGTTATTTTTTATTCGGCCGGATACTAAATAAAAATATACAACCGTATATTCAGCGAATATAACCGAATTTTAAAATACTGAGACCAAGTGATAACAAAGGACAGCAAAGCAAATACGGCGACTTGTTGGCTGGCTTTGGGGGATTTTTCAGCCTTTCCACAAATAGTGGTATTGCAAATTGTTGTGGCGCTCATGGTTTGCAAGTTGCAACTCAATTTGGTATGAAAACTGCTGATTGGTACGTCAGCACTGCCTCATTTGGTCAACTGGTCTTATCCTGTTATCCATACCCCAAATAGTAATTATTCTAGGTGTTGTTTTGACTATGCTTACTATTTTATGTTCCTCACACACAATTGTATTAGGCTTGTTATTAAATAAACATTTAAAAACTGATTTTCAAAGGACTGCATCAGCAGCTCCATCTTAAATTAAATTTTACTTTAATAATAATATGAATTGTAAAATTCAAATAAATGTAATCAACCTTCATTTTAAAAATAAACATAGAAAGACAGTTCCAGTTTCCAAATTCATCCTCCCTTGCAAACGGAAACTTGGTTCAAGTGGATAGGTAGAAGACAAAATACTACTTTTTGAGAAGCTAGCAAAGTTCATCTTCCCTTGCTTATATAATTAATTTTCCACATGTTTCATAATGACGATCGCTGTTTCTAATTTAATTTTGATAGACCAGTTATTATTGTCTCCGACGGTATTGACGCTTTTCATGATGAATGAAGGGCTGCCTAAAACAGAAATATATATTGACCAAGTCATGGCAGTTATATGTTGGGCCAATTTAACTTCTATAAGAATTAAATAACAATTATAAGAGTAAATGTTAATTTAACCTTGAACTCAATTTGTACCATCAAGTCAACAACCTACTAGAATTATTGGAGATACATAGCATGACCCCCTTAGTGGTGGATTTTTGTAAAATCCTCATGTAGCTTGTATTCGGGTCCAATTTGAATGGCTGAAATACTGTGCACGTGGGGAAAACAAATTCACTCAGAGTGAGATTTTTTTATCCCACGCGCACAGTAGCAGCCGGACAGGCCCTTATATACTGATGTTACGTACATTGTAAAAAGACACAATTTGATGAATAAAGAACAATAATGATTTCAATTAAATTAAATTAAGAAGAATTAATATATATATTTTAAAATCTTGCTAATCTTCGGAGGATTGGATACCTTGCATTTGCAAAGAGTTTTTCAATATATATATTTGATACCTTGCATTTGGATACCTCGGCATATTGGATACCTTGCATTTGCAAAGAGTTTTTCAATATATATATTTGATACCTTGCTAATCTTCGGAGGATTGGATACCTTGCATCTGAATTAATATATATATATTTTATAATCTTGCTAATCCTGCCAAGTTTTTCAATACCTTGCATTTGCAAAGAGATTCGTGCATAGATCACATTCGAGAGCTAAGGTTCAAATATATCATAGCATTTAACGGTTTGTTGGACTAATTAGCTACACCAATTGTAAAAAAAACTGGGATTCTAGTTCTAAGTGAACAGAGAAGAGACTTATGAATAATCACTGTCGCTCCATAAAAAGGTAATAAAAGCCGATTATATAACTGAAATAATCTTTTAATTAATACTCCTTAAAGTACACTACAAATAATGGGTACATTATGTTCCCTGTTCCAACAAGGTAACAAGATGAAACAGAGCATATTCAATGCCTCCCAAAACTATCCAAAGAAAATAAAAATTTCAGAACATCAACTCCAGAGAGACACTGGCGTACACCATTGATTGTCGTCTAAATCACTGAACCAATCTAAACGAGGCTCGAACATCAGTCCCTCCGCCAAGCTCGCATAGTACAGCCCCAAATTCATATCAACATCTCCATCCCAATTAGAATCCATTTGATCATTGGCAACCGGATTGCTCTTAGACACAGGAAATGATGACGAGATCATTTCGGTCTCGTCAACAGTCTCAGTTGATGATGATGATGATGATGATGAGGATGAGAAGCTCTCAGCCGAGTTTGACGAATTCTTTGAATGAAGCGCCTTGGCTGTCTCGAAGGCAGCCTGTTTCAGCTCTTTCACACTTGAGAAGGAAGGAGGGATGCTGACAAGCCATGCCGAGTTGGCAAAATTTAGGCAAGCAGAGCGGCCCTGCAGTGCCATCACTGCAACGTCATGTGCCCGAGCCGCCATCTCAGCAGTCGGAAAAGTACCGAGCCAGATTTTTGATTTATTATTGGGGTTTCTGGCCTCGCAGACCCACCGGTTCAAGGTACCTCTGCGCCGAACTCCTCTATAGACTGGATGCCTTGTTTCTTTAAACTTGGTGCGTCCTGACGGCTTCTTCGGAGGCACCGACCATACAGTCGTGTAGTCTGATTCGCTGCTAGAACAAGAATCCATTTGAGAATTTGAATTGTTTGCTGTTGAATAAGAGTGAACTAATGGAGCTGAGTTTAGAGTGTGAGCTGTTGGTGTTGGTGTTTTGAGTTTGGAAGGGAAAGGAAGAAAGTATTTATAGACTGTGGAAAGCAGAGAGCAAGTCACAACGCGGGGCTAAAGACCAACAAAAAAAAAAGTCGGGGTTAAGCTATCTCCTTGCAAGAAACAGCTGGGGTCGGGGAAGTAACTGGAATCAGGATATTTCTTTTCATTTTCTGGATTTGTTTATCTCAACTTGTGGTGCGGAGGTCCGGAGTGTCGCTTTCTGTCTTAATTCAATTCAGCGGAAGGGGCGTTGGCTTAGAATTGCTGTATTGCGGCTGTACGCGCACAAAGGAAATTTATTTCTTTATTACTCTGTTCAGTTGAGTTTCCTTACTGCTTACCTTTTCTTCGTCCTGACCGTCGTTTTCGTTTGAACCAGTGAAGTAGTGATGCACTTGCACGACGACCATATGCTCAATTGTTGAAAAAAGTGTGCGTTTGGGTCCTAAAAATTAAAAAGGTTCTACACGAATCAGTGTTTTAAATACTATATATATGTTTATTCTTTTTTAATAATTTGCACATATTTATATTTATATGATAAAGCCGAATGTATAATAATATACAATGAGATTTTAATTTTAAAACTTTTAGTAAGATTAGACATATGAATTTAATTAACTTTGACTTGTATCATTCAATAAATTTTAAGATAATAAAGTTAGCGTCTTAAATGCACGTTTCCGTTTTCTACTAAAATTCTTTGAAACAGAAATATAGTTCTGTTATAAATATATTAAGTTATGGATGTTCATTTAATTGCATCAAAACTTCTCATTAATGAAGTATGTTTTATCTCCCTCATTTATCAATTGAATTAAATTAGATGGCTTGTTATTTACATTTTCTATCTATAAATAGAGGATTGTAAGTTTGTATTAGACACAAGAAAAACATATGAATAAAAGATAGCCATCTTTATACATTCTCAATATCTTGTTTATTATTCTTTTGCTTTATTTTACAACACGTTATCAGCACGAGTTGCTCGGAAGAAGTTGCAAAGTTATTCTGTAAGTAATTTATATGATTGATCATTATATCTTTCATTAATTTAAATTTCATTTAAATTTTTGATGATATTTGTTTTAGTTTATAAGAATCATTCCTTGAAGTGAATGATAGAATAATAACATGAAGTTATTATCAAAAAATAAAAGTTTATCAAGAATCTGAAGTTCTTATTACCCGAAGAGAATAAAAGAATAATAACCCGAAGTTATTATTATTGTTTAGAACCTGAAGTTCTATTTGAAATTGTAATATAAAATTAATATAATAACCAGCAGTTATTATAGGCCACTGGATGAATAATAACTTGAAGTTATTCCCAATTAAAACCTGAAGTTTTATTAGAAACTTTCATATAAAATTAATATAATAACCAGAAGTTATTATAGGTCATTGTATGAAAATATAACCGGAAGTTATTTCAAATTAAATTTTACAATTGCGCAGCCAAGTAATTTAATAACCAGAAGTTATTAAATAAATATTTTTATTATAACCTGAAGTTATATAATATTAACCTGAAGTTATTAATACATTTAAATTTATTTATTTATTTATGCAATTTACATATTCTTTTATTTATATTTATTTATCTCCCTTTTCATAACCTGAAGTTATGATATTAATAACCTGAAGTTATATAACCTGAAGTTATGGCATTCATAACATGAAATTATACAACCTGAAGTTGTGACATTAATAACCTGAAGTTAATACGTATCTATTTTGTAGTACATATGGCAAATCTTACAAAGCTTGAATTTGCTGCTCTTGAAATTTCGGGCAAAAATTATCTCCCATGGACTCTTGATGCAGAGATCCACCTCACCGCAAAAGAATTGGAAAAAACTATTAAAGAAGCAAATGAGGCCTCCCCGCAGGAGCGCGCTAAAGCTATGATTTTCCTTCGTCACCATCTCCATGAGGATTTGAAAACTGAATATTTAACGGTTAAAGACCCGTTAGAACTCTGGAAGAGTTTAAAGGACAGATATGACCATCAAAAATTTGTTCTCTTACCAAAAGCTCGTTACGATTGGATTCATTTGAGATTACAGGATTTTAAATCCGTTGGTGAGTATAATTCCGCAATATTTCGGATAACTTCTGAACTTAAACTATGTGGTGAAACGATAACAAAAGAAGACATGTTGGAGAAAACATTCTCCACATTTCATGCCTCGAATTTGCTCCTGCAGCAGCAATATCGAGAGCGAAGTTTCAAGAAGTACTCCGAGTTAATATCATGTCTTCTCGTTGCGGAACAAAATAATGAGCTTCTAATGAAGAATCACCAAGCACGACCCACCGGTGCAAGTCCATTCCCTGAAGCGAATGCGACTTCATCTAAGAAAGGACGTGGCCGCGGTCGCAGCAATTTCCGCGGACGTGGTCGTGGATATGGTCGAACCAATGCTTGGTGACGTGATGGTCAATACAACAAAACAAAGGAGAATAATACGGTGACAAATGAGAAAGGAAAACATCCTGAAGATGTTTGTTACAGATGTGGAATGACAAATCATTAGTCACGTACCTGTCGTACGCCCAAGCACCTAGTGGAGTTTTATCAAGCCTCACTCAAGAAAAGGGGAAAAAATGTGGAAACTAACCTTTCATGACCCGTAGGCCTATATATATGTTTATTCTTTTTAATAATTTGCACATATTATATTTATATGATATAAAGCCGAATGTATAATAATATACAATGAGATTTTAATTTTAAAACTTTTATTAAGATTAGACATGAATTTAATTAACTTTGACTTGTATCATTCAATAAATTTTAAGATAATAAAGTTAGCGTCTTAAATGCACGTTTCCGTTTTCTACTAAATTCTTTGAAACAGAAATATAGTTCCAATTTCTAATTTTTTTTATTTTTTTTGTATCTTTCATGACCCGTAGGCCTTACATCATTCCTTCACTGACAATATTGAACAACTGAATACTATTGAGATCTTGTTCCCGCCCCCTTTTTTTCCAGCCTTGTGTTCTACCTAAAAATATTTTAATTTTTCTTACGGCCGATAAAAATCCAGCTTGAAAAATATTGATTTGGATGATTTGTCGCAGTTTTTCTAATAAATCAAATTATATAGTATTCTATCCATTTTCAAAGAAATATGTAAAATATTTCTAATATTTCAATACAAAAAAATAAATAAATTAGAACATTTCTGTTTAATTAAAAAAATAATAAAAAAACCTAAAACTTAGCTGTTTTGGAATTCCAAAATCGCAAAATTATTTTGCTGTTTTAGGCCGAATTTCTGCAAAAAAAAGTTGCGGTTTGGAGAGATAAATTTCTCACTGGAATGTAGATTTTAAAATTTGATATTTTTTTATTAATAGAAATTTCGGAATCAAATCACTATGTAAATTTTTTTTCTTAAAAAACGCTGACGTTGACAATTTCAGTAAAGAGATAAATTTGTAATATTTATGTTTTATTTATTTATTTATTTTATAAAGAAAGTTGAAGATCAAGCTTACCGGTTTTCATTTAATGTCTACAAATAACTTTTTATTTAGATTTCAAATATATTTTTATTTTTAACAAGGGGTAAAGTTATATAAATTTAAAAGTATTTTTAATAAAAATAATAAATTGAGTAAATTAGTGAGTTTTTGAAATTAAAAAGGTAAATATAATATTATGAATATTAGAGGAATTGGTACTTAATTTTGACGTTTTTGAGGGATATACGTGAAATTTTCCTCTTAATTGTTTATTGGACTACTTGCTACTCCAGTCGTTAAAACGATTCTAGTTCCAGTGAACAGAGAAAAGACTTATGAATATTCACTGTCACCCCATCAATATGTAATTAAAGACAATTAAATAAATGAACTAATGATTTAACGAATACTACTTTAATTCTACTACAAATAACGGGTACATTATGTCCCTGTTCCAACAAAGGCACTAAGATGAAACAGAGCATATTCAAATATTACAAAACATCTAACTCCAGAGAGACACAGCCGTACACCATCGATTGTCGTCTAAATCACCAAACCAATCAAAACGAGGTTCAAACATCAGTCCCTCGGCCAAGCTCGCATAGTACAGCCCCAAATTCATATCCCCATCTCCATCCCAATTAGAATTCATTTGATCACTGGCAACCGGATTGCTCTTAGACACAGGCAATGATGACGAGATCACTTCCGTCTCGTCAGCAGTCTCAGTTGATGATGATGATGAGGAAGTGAAGTTCTCGGCTGAGTCTGACGAATTCCTTAAATGAAGTGCCTCCGCTGCCTCGACGGCAGCCTGTTTCAGCTCTTTCACACTTGAGAAGGAAGGAGGGATGCTGATCAGTGACGCTGAGTCAGCAAAGTTCAGGCAAGCAGAGCGGCCCCTGAAAGCCATTGCTGCTACATCATGCGCCCGAGCAGCCATCTCAGCAGTCGGTAAAGTACCGAGCCAGATTCTCGATTTATTATTGGGGTTTCGGGCCTCGCAGACCCAGCGGTTCAAAGTACCTCTGCGCCGAACACCTCTGTAGACGGGATGCCTTGTTTCTTTAAACTTGGTGCGTCCTGACGGCTTCTTCGGAGGCGCCGACCATACAGTTGTGTAGTCAGAGTCTCTGCCAGAAGAGGATTCCATTTGAGAATTGAAGTACTTGTAGCGAATTAATAGAGCTGAAGAGAAGTGTATGAGTTGAGTTTAGACTTTAGAGTGAGCAGTTTGGAGTTTGGAAGGGAATGGAAGAAAGTATTTATAGGTTGTGGGGAGCAGAAAGTCGGAGTCGCAACGCGGAATTATAGAAAAAAATAAACAAGGCAGCGTTAAGCTATCTTTGTGCAAGAAACAGCTGGGAACGGGAAAGTGATTTGAATGTGATTTTCTCGTATTCTTTATTGTTTCTCGTCTAATTGGGATAAAGAGGTAATAGTTTGTGTTGCTTTCAGTCTCATTACAGCGGATGGGCCGTTATAGTTGCTGGCTTGCGGCTGTCCGCGCACAAAAGAATGTTCTCTTTCTAGATTCCTCTCTCTTGACCTTTCTTACTGCTTACCTTTTCATCGTCTTCACCGTCGTTCCGTTTGAATCGCTGATGCACTTACACTTCGACCACAATTGTTGAAATAAGTGTGCATATGGATCATCAAAATAATGTATGTGTTGTTAGAGAATCTGTTTTTTGAAATACGATATAAATATTGTTCATATTGTTAGTACATGTTTATTTTTTTGTTTGTAATGAACTGGTAAATATGACATAAAACCGTATATATAATCATAACCAACGAATATTTTTTTTTTCATAATTTTCAACGAGGAGAGTTCAAATACCTCTATTTTTTGTACCTCCATCATGTCTTTATTTTTTAAAACTTTAATAACGCAACGTTTAAAATTTAAACGTCAAAATAAAACCGTTAGAGTGATCTATTTATTTTTTCTATGAGCTCATAAAAAAATTATCACATTTCACTTTTGCTTTTATGTGAATCAATAAGTTAAAAAATCAAACGTCTAGAAATTATCCACATTAGTATACATTTTTACAAGCTCAAGATGACAACCAAAACAAAATTGAAATGCCATATTTTTTATACGTGCATAGATAAATTGATATAGTTCATATCCAACGTTTTATTTTCAATTTTAAGTTTTAAATTTTGAGTTATTAAAGTTTTAAAAACTGAAAGCACTCCTCATTTTAAACTGATTTGACATATGAAATTAAATTTTGACTGTATCACTCAATAAATTTACGATAATATATTATTATGTAGTGTTTGTTAGTGTTTTTACTATAATTCTCTGAACATTTATTTATTTCACAAGTTTTGAAAAATGTTTATCACAATTATCGAACATTTCAATCTGAATTTGATGTGTGCTGGATTGTTAACGTCAGTGCTCACAATATTTGCTGCAATTCGGTCTTATTCATGGGATTTGGTTTTGTTCAAAGGATTTTGGATAAAGGCGATAAAGGCTCGTTCAAAGTCAAGGTTAAACGTTTGATTTGTATTGAGATTCGTGCAAATATATTTAAAACTTAATAAATATAAATGGTTCCTTGAATCCAAATGTTTATATAAATTTAGATGCAAATTGAACGGTTTAAGTCAGACTTTGAAAGAAACTTTGTCCAAAGCTGGTTGGACAAAAACCCCACCCCTTATTCATACCCCCATATTCCGAAATTTTTATTAATATTCAAAAAATATAAAATTTAATATTCTGCATCTAAATTCAGAAAAATTCAAAATATTATAATCTGAAGAATAATTCTCCGAATTCAGATCTTCTTTCGAAAAATTATTCTTCGGATCTAAAGACGCCTGGTTAACGCGGATTCGGAGAATAATCTGTAGATTTGGATTTTTGGAAAATAATTCTCAATTAGAAATGTTTTGATGGTCCTGTGTATTTTTATGAAACGACCTAATTAAGTTGAAATAGCAATTTCTTTTAGTTAATTAAGAACAAATCAAATTATACTAACTATAACTCCTTTTCCGATTGAGCTCCAAATTAATTGGAACCTATTTGAACTTAGTTAAGTTGGATGGATATTTAAACTATGAACATGATTATAATGGGTATGGTATAGTTTTAATCAACCTATCATAATCAAATATGAACTTAATTCGATACCTATATAAATATCCGATTTAATTTAATGCTAATATAATACTAATAATTCTTTTAAAAAGAATTATTAATATTGTTGATTAGTTATCTAATTTTAATGCAATCCTGAAATCATGAAGGTTTTCACTAAGAAAATTTTATCTCTAATGATAATACTACCTTTCTTCCTCCTAAATGTTACATCAAGGGAATAGTACTTTTGATTTACATGGGTAATAATTTGAATTGAAATTATTATTTTAATTTTATTATCATGTTGTGTTGTATTATTACGATTAATAATAAAATTTTGACTTAGAATAATGCTTATTTAGATAGATAATAATCTAGAGGCGGAGGCAAGTCAAATGCACTTGGAAGTCCTCTGATAGCATCTACATCTCTATTATTATTAGAGTTTCTAATTTGACGTGGCAGTTTCTATTCTAGTTTCAGAGATGTAGTTGAGTTTCTTATTTAGAATTATGCAAAAAAGTTTCTTATTAAGAAACTGTTTATAAACTACATACTGATCAAATGATTGGCTCAAATTATTTCTGCTTTTTAATTTGTTGCTGAAGTGGCTTAATAGAAACTCTAAAATTAATTCAGGGATGTGAGAGTTAAAAATTTTAGAGACCTTAATTTTTCTAAAAGAAGTTAACAGTTATTTAAATACTCATTTGAGTTGCTGGAATGTAGATGCTAAGATAACAAAATATTTTGGTTTAGATCCGGGCCGTCTGATCAGAATCAGGACCAATATGATTCGAAGTGAACTATACCTAGCTTCTTTAATATTTGTGTCAATTTTAATTGGGCGATCCGGATGTAAACAGTCTGTGACCTGAGGTGATATGAATTCAATACTTAGTGGTTTGTTGGACAAAATTTGCCCCATAAATATTTACTATGACTCCATAAATATGTAATCCAAGCCAATTTAATAAATGAATGAATGAATTAACGAATGCTACTTTAAGTACACTACGAATAATAAGTACATTGTGTTCCCTATTCCAACAAGGCACTAAGATGAAACAGAGCATACTCAATGCCTCCCAAAACTATATATCCAAATAAAATTTCAAAACATCAACTCCAGAGAGATACCATCGTACACCATTGATTGTCGTCTAGATCATCAAACAAATCAAAAGGAGGCTCCAACATCAGTCCCTCGGCCAAGCTCGCATAGTACAGCTTCAAATTCATATCTCCATTGCCATCCCAATTAAGATCCATATGATCATTGGAAACCAGATTGCTCTTAGATACAGGCAATGATGACGAGACCACTTCCTTCTCATCAACAGTATCAGTTGTGGATGATGCTGAGGAAGAGACGTTCTCAGCCGAGTCTGATGAGTTCCTTGAATGAAGCGCCTTGGCTGCCTCGATGGCAGCTTGTTTCAGCTCTTTTACGCTTGAGAAGGAAGAAGGGTTGCTGATCAGTGACGCTGAGTCAGCAAAGTTCAGGCAAGCAGAGCGACCTCTCAAAGCCATCACTGCCACGTCATGCGCCCGAGCGGCCATCTCAGCAGTCGGGAAAGTACCGAGCCAGATTCTAGATTTATTATTGGGGTTTCTGACCTCGCAGATCCACCGGTTCGTGGTGCCTCTTCGCCGAACTCCTCTGTATAGACTGGGTGTCTTGTTTCCTTGAACTTTGTGCGGCCCGATGGTTTCTTCGGAGGCACTGACCAAACAGTCGTGTAGTCCGTGTCGCTGCTAGAAGACGCTTCCATTGAAGTGTTAATTGATCTCTGGGTTGATAATTAGAGAGTGTGAGTAGACTAGTAGAGTCGGTGAGTGAACTGTATGATGTTCTGAGTTTTGAAATGGATAAAGAAATAGGAAGGAAGAAAGTATTTATAGGTTGTGGAGAGGGAAAAGGAAGCGCACCCAAAAACGCGGAGTGTTAAGCAACAGCTGAGATGGGAAAGTGACTGGCAGGTCTGATTAATTTATTGTTTCTCTTTTGGGGAGTGAGCAGCGTGTTGCTTTCAAGCTATACATTCAGCGGCTGGGGCGTTGGTTTGATTGCTGGCCTGTGAATCTAATCCGAACCAGACTCCGACTTCTATCAAAATCGGACAATATCCGCCCGATTACTTAATTACCACATGTTCACTAAAATTGCAATTTAAAAAAAAAAAAAAGAATCTATAGCATGAGGCATGCTACATGTGTCTATGAGCACAAGCTGAGTAACTGGTTGCCAACTACCTGTAGAAGTGAAATAACTCGGTACAATTGTTATTTTAAATTTGGACCCAGTTGTTATTTTGTTATTTTAAATGAGGTTTGAGTGTAACTGTGGGGCCTGAGCGACATTTGGAAATGGGAATATGGTATCCAATATTCCAAGAAGAACCCACACTTGTTCTTTTCTCTTGCATTGATAGGAGCCTAATTCAATAAACATATACCTAAAAGAACCCACATTTGTTCTAGAAACAAAAATTAACACTTTATGTCGAAGATGCACGTTCGAAACTAGAATGGAAAATGCTTTGTGACATTAGAATTTGAAAGACTAAACTACTTGACTTCTATAGTTTTCTCAAAATAAATAAATAAACATAGA
The DNA here is from genome assembly GCA_025461045.1 of Carex parvula. Lineage (NCBI taxonomy): Eukaryota > Viridiplantae > Streptophyta > Magnoliopsida > Poales > Cyperaceae > Carex > Carex parvula. Next base: position 146,858 of record JAJGRW010001186.1, on the reverse strand, counting down.
ATTAAATTCAATTAGGTTGATATTACAAAAATATTTGCAACTTCAAATCCAATATTCCTAGAACCATAATCTAAAACAAAGGAAGTCTATACTCCGTTTAATTAATTTAATACCATAAAACATGTCCAAAAATGATTTAAAGCTGAGTTATTAGGAAATAAATCAGCTGAAATTCTGAGGTCGGGTACTATTCACTCTGAAATCCAGCTATCGAATTTTTTTTTAGAACGCATCTCGAAACAGCTGGTTTTTTCTTGCACGTATTTCGGAACAGTTCAACAGCTGGATTCGAATTGCAGGAATTTCAGGAGAATAGTACCGATCTCGAATTTCAGCAGATTCGAATCCGAGTTATCAAGGGGAGGCAATGACGTCAAAACCTCATGACAATCTGCACTTCAATCCGGATAACTTGAGATCCAAATTAATCAAATCCCAAGTCAAAGTTAGTTTTTTCTCTTTCTTGGTTCGGAATTGAGGAAGAGATATTAATGAAATTTGGTCACTAATTTGGAATAGCAACATGTAGGCAGCGGAGATTCTTGTTACTGCACTAAATTAACAGATCAACATTTTGAAGAAGAAGGATTGATTGAGATTATACTATTAGGGGATTTGATAGGATGGCGACTACAGGAGCGACTCTAGGCGACTCACAGGGAGAATGGCAGACAGTGCGACGCCGTCGCCCGTACCCCACCAACTGGAGACATGGCAACCCCCCAGCTCCGAACACCCACATATACCAACCATACACCCCTACCTACGCCCAGGTCCTCCGCCGGCCGGCACCACCGGTTCCCCACAATGACCGCTAACAGCCCGACACCACCCACTTCACAACCCTCATCACCAACCTCATCCACGGACACAGTTTACTACGTATCCCCCCACAGCCCTTCCCGTCTCCGATTCCCCCCCTCACACAACTTTCCGGAATGGAGAGGGCGATGCTTTCGCTGTTGTCGTACCGGTCACTCGGCAGCAAAGTGTCGCAACCCCAAACGTTGTGGCCGATGTTGGTCTTTTGGCCATATCGGGTCCAAATGCAACCAGGAAGTGGTACCCCCGCCGCCAGTAAGAAGAGCACCTAGGCCTGTCACGGCAAGGAAAGAAGAGCCGGCTTTTGAAGAATTACTCATTGGAAGCTTTCCTTTCCGTGATCCAGAGATGCCCAAGGAGAGACCGATTAGACTGCACTGCTTCATTCACAGGGATGAGGCGTATTACAGAGAACTCGCGCGTCTCAAACAGGGGGTCGTAATGCACACGGCTGGCTTCCAATGGGATCTCACGGTGGATAATGCAGCCACATACGCTTGCCGCACGAATCTGGTTAAGAGAGAAGAAATCCGGGTCTCGGAGCTCAGCGACTCCAGATTTCTTATTGTTTTACCAGAGGGACTTGATCCTGACACCTTCATCAATGCTACCCCACAAGAAGCTTGGGATGAAGGACTCTCCTTCCAGCCTTGGACTCCGCTAGACGGTGCAGAGATTAGTGTGCCGGCCTACAAGGTGCTGCTACGCCTAGTTGGCATACCGGCACACCTAATGCGTGAAAAACACATAATTAATGCTGTCAACAGGTTTGGAGTTTATCTCGGGACAGTGGCTCCGGAAAACCCTGCATCCATCGCTTCATGGATAGTTGCCGTAGGTGTTGATGACCTATCGCTGGTGCCATTTCAGCTAGCGATGCACGACGGAGGAATGGTCCATTCTATCCGGGTTTATACAATGGCATGGCACAGAGGCCCCATCTATTCACCTGATGAGCTGCCGAAACACCCCCGGCCATATATCCGGCCTCAACCACAACCTTCTTCTTCATCTTCTTCGGACGATGATCGCGGTCAAAACACTCCTGAGTTGGTTCCTATGAGTTCTCGAGTTCTCCGGGAGTTGTGCCGAGGCAGAAGAGCTGACTCACTACCATTGGAACTTCGTCAGTTTGCAACCTGGGAGGAAGTAGAAATGGCGAACCCATTCTTGGCCACACAAGAGACTACCACACAGGATCAGCCACTGAATGATCAGAACCTTTCCCAGTCGGTACAGACAGAATCACAGCAGCCTACTTTGCTGTTAGACACAGATAGGCAGGCAATGGGTATAGCGGGTCACGTTACTAGGCCGGATGGGTCACCGCAGGTATGCCACACAGCACCACATAATAGAAGACTGGCACTCGGCCCGAGGCTTTGCGCAGAAACACCTACATCTGATGAGACTCAGTCCCTCTACCCCGTTGATGCACCTCCCACTCATAAACCGAGTCGCGATTTACCCTTTCACAACCCAGCTCAGCACCAAGCCAGACGAATACAGCCACAGAGAATCCTACAGAGAGGGGAACATTTTGGAAACAAATTGCCACCTGTCCTAATTGAATCACCCAGAGAGAATCATGCGCAAAAAGATAGGAAGGTTCTTTCCAAACCTGTACAACAGTCCAAAAATGATTCTGTCTCATCGCAGGGCACCGTTGACGCAAACCGTAGGATGATTTCCGCTCCTACTACGGACGCAGGAAGAATCCCAACCGCCTATCCCTCGGGCTTTACTTTTCAAGCAAAAGGCAAAGGCCGGCCTGTAAAGGATGGCCCAAATCATTCTCGATTCAAGTGGGTAAGGCCTACCAAACAAATTCCCATTACTAATGCTCAAAATACCAAGAAGATAATGACAGCCCAGAAAAGGAAACTTGTTCTTGGACCTGTAGCCCGCCAAGCCAAGAAACATGTCGGCAGAGGAAAACCAAAAGAAGCAGCTGAAGTCTCCTTCAATCCTGAAGGCTTCTACGAGGTTCGAGTGGATTACGGCCAGATAGAAAAAATGGCAACGGGTTGCGGATTCAAGAACTCGGATGTAGAAGCGGTTATCCAAGCTGACAACGACAACAGGCGATCCCAAATCAACCTTGCCTCGACTTCTGGGACTCGATCAGGGGAAGATGACCCGGACCTGGCACGTTTTGAGCTCTCTTCAGACGATGAGCTTTCCTCTGATGAGGATGCTTGTTAGTGGTTTTAATTTCCGGTTTTCGGGCTCAGCTGTTCTTTTAGCTTTAAATGTCAGCAAAATTAAGGAAATTCAAACTTTTATCGTGGAATGTAAGGGGCCTTGGTAGTACCCATAAATGCGAGGTGGTCAGAAATGTTATCCGACAATCACGATGTGATATTGTAATGATGCAAGAAACAAAATGGAATGAATACAATTTGAATTTTTATTCGCGGACTCTTCCGTCTTTCTTTGACCGGAACTGTGTTGTGTTGCATGCGACTAACACGGCGGGGGGCCTTCTAATAGCTTGGAAACACTGTTTTCAGCTGATTAATGCATGGACTACAAGACACTCCATTTCGGCACTCTTACAACAATCCACCTCTGGTGCATTCTTGTTGGTCACAAATGTATATGGGCCCTCTGTAGATGATCTCAAACCAAGTTTTATTTCAGAGATTAGAAGATTGGCTTTACTGGTTAATCATCCATGGATACTAGGGGGAGATTTTAATTTGGTCCGTTGGCTTATCGACCGATCCGGTAATCAGAGAAGCTTCTTCTTAATGTCATTATTTAATGATTTGATTAGGGAATTGCAGCTCATTGATGTGCCTTTGCAAAACAGAAAGTTCACTTGGTGTAATAACCGCCCTGACCCAACTCACTCCAGAATTGACCGAATTTTTATAGCTCCTGACATCTCGCTACGGTTCTCTTTGATATCCATGCAGGCTTTGGAGATCATAGTTTCTGATCATGCACCCTTGCTTTTGCACTGCGCAAATGAGCCAACATCAAAGCGCCCGTTCCGTATGGAATTATTCTGGTTATCCCATCCGACTGCATCCGAAATTATTCAGCAAACTTGGCATAGTGGCAGCCGGAACCGCAACCCTTTGAGAAGATTCACTAGTAACTGTACTTTAATTCACAGAAACCTCCGAGATTGGCATTGCCAAAACTTTGATGGAATTGCCAAACAGCTACAGTGCTGCAGAAATACTTTGCTCTTTTTTGACCAGATTGAGGAGAGACGGTACCTGCAAGGATATGAACGAAAATTTCGGATTATGGTCAAGGAAAGAGCATACCATTTGGCTTGCATTACCGAGGCTAGATGGCATCATAGGTCCCGATGCAAATGGTTAAAGGCGGGGGATAAAAACACTCGCTATTTTCATGCCGTGGCGTCCGCCAAGCATAGACGGAACAAAGTTTCCTCGATACAGGATCAGGCCGACTTGGTAACTGAAGAAGACCGAATTCTTTCCATCTTCAAAACACACATGCAGGGACTACTGGGTGTGGAAAATTCGGTGCTCCCATTTGCTGCAAGTTCTCTATACCCTACAAATCCTGATCTATCCTCCTTGGAAAACCCATTCACACAAACAGAAATTGACATGGCGGTTCGGCATCTAGCAAGGAACAAAGCATCGGGGCCGGATGGGCTCCCAAATGAATTGCTTCAAAACCAATGGCCACTGTTCAGAGAAAGCATAACCGAGATAGCAAATAGTTTTTATGATCACACCTTAGACTTGGAGAGAGTTAATCAAGCGAACATCATCATGATCCCAAAAAAGGATAATCCGGAGACGGTGGGAGATTACCGACCTACCAGTGTAATTAATGTCATCCCGAAACTAATTTCCAAACTCTTGGCTAATCGACTGAGACTCTTGCTACCGGGTTTAATTTCTTCGAGTCAAACGGCCTTTATCCAAGGACGTCAAATCACAGAAAATTTCAACGCTACAAGGGAGATGCTTCAACATATCTCAACATCTGGTAATTCAGCTTGCTTTCTGAAAATTGATTTTTCGAAAGCCTTCGATTCAATAAATTGGTCCTTTTTACGAGAGGTCATGCTAGCCAGGGGCTTCCCGGACAGATGGATAAAATGGATAATCGATCTACTGACCACAGCTTCTTCTAGAGTGGTGATGAACGGGCAAGAATCAGAATTTTTCTCGCATAAAAAGGGTTTACGCCAAGGGGACCCGTTATCACCATTGTTGTTCAATATTGCGGTCGACGTGCTCCAAAGAATGGTACAGGTCATTAATAATTCGGTTGAGAACCGGATCTCTTCAAAGTTGCGTCAAGCGATCGTCACACATCAGTATGCCGACGATACGGTCTTTATTACAAGCTCCGATAACACATCAGTCATTTCCCTGAAGGTTATTCTGAGATTATTTGCTGCCATTTCGGGTCTGAATATTAACTTTGCTAAAAGCTCTTGGATTCCGATTAATTTGGCTCAGGAACGGATATCAATTATCACCGAGGTATTTGGCTGCACTAAGACCCGGTTCCCAATTACTTATTTGGGACTGCCGCTAACTATTAAGCGGCCAACTAGAGCACAATACCTTCCGTTGATTGAACGAGTGGAAGCCAAATTTGAAGGATGGAAGGGTCGGCTAATGTCTAGGGGAGGCCGGCTACAGTTAATCAATTCGGTAATGAGCTCTATCCCCATCTATTTCATGTCATCTTTTCTATTACCAAAGTGGGTACTGAATAGACTGGATAAAATACGACGACGGTTTCTATGGGGTACAACGGATCATAAAAAAGGGATCTCATTAATGGAATGGCCAATGGTGTGTCTGCCAAAGGAAAATGGCGGCATGGGGGTGGCAAACCTCTCAGTAAGGAATATCTCTCTGCTCTTACGATGGTGGTGGAGGCTATACCAATGCCCAAACTCGCTATGGGCCCAGACAGCGGTTACCCTTAGATCTACAACCAACAAACATGCCCAACATCGAGTATGGATGCGACAAGGATCGTTCTTCTGGATGCAGCTGCTGAAAATAAGACCTCTATTTGATTGGAGCACCAAATGGCAGATTGGTCCAGGTACGAGGATTTCTTATTGGTTTGACTCATGGTCTCAACCGATTTTGGCTAACCAACAAAGGCCGGCTCCGGCAACCCGTAAGTGGTCTTTACAAATGGCAATTCAGAATGGTTTCAACGATGACGGTGCGCTCAACGAGGACTCAGAAGATGTGTTACAATGGAGATGGAATTCTGCAAATGAATACTCGGCCAAATCCTTTTACCAGGTCATGACCTCGGGAGGGAAAACACGGTGCAATTTTCGCTACATTTGGCATATCAGCATGCCGCCAACAGTGCGTGTGTTTGCCTTCCTATTAATAAATGACAAACTGCTTACACATGAAAGAATGGCTCGTAGAGGTATCCAGTGCGACCTGGGCTGTATGGTATGCAGAACCTATAACCTGGAAACGGCTTCCCATCTTTTTCTTCAATGCAGTTTTGCATCAAGATTCTGGCACACTATCGGCTCATTAACGGGTCTGAGATTCAGGCACCTGGGGGATAATGTGCAGACAGCGCTGATGAATGCGACCAGGTGGTACCGAAATCGAGATATATTAGCCAATTGGAGAAGGTTTTTCTTTGCTGGCTGCTGGTTCATTTGGAGAAATAGAAATAAACGGATTTTTGATGGAACAGGAACCGACCCGATATCAGCGGCTAACCAGGCTTGGAGAGAAGTCCAGCTATGGCAGAAGTACTGCTAATATTATTATAGAATGTAGATGTTGGTAGACTAATGAGTTTAATGCTTTCTAAGTGATTGATGTAATAATATAAACGGTTGTTGACCTGATAGCCACTATCAGTATTTCAAAAAAAAAACATGTAGGCAGCCTGAAGAAGTACCCCCTTAATTCATATGCAAAAAGTTGTCTTTTGAAAGCTACTCATTTAAGGCCAAGAAGCGTTATTCTTTTGTTACTCCTTTTTTTTTTTCCAGAATTAACTATAATTTAATTTGTTAAGATGGTGACGACTTTGTGGAAAGTAGGGGTGCAAACGGGTCGGATATTATCCGTAAGAATCCGGATCCATATCCGAATTTTTGCGAATTCGGACATTCGGATACGGATTGTTGCGGATACGGATACAGATTCGGATACAAATACGGTTTCGTTTCGGAATTGGATACGGATACGGATCAATTATCTGTATATTTTAAATTTTCGGATATCCGTATACTTATTACAGCCCAATAACTTAGAGCTTGTTCGGCAAATTGAAGGGAATAAGAATGAGTTTGGGAATGAAGATTTTTGAATAGCCAAAACACCGTGCATGGAGAAAAATAAATTCACTCCGAGTGAATTTTTTTCTCACAAACACAGTGGCAAGCCAAACAGGCCCTTAAGTATTAGATTGAATTAGATCTCTAACTTATCAATTTGTCGCTTCAGTCTTGTGTTGTAACTGTTCCTTACGTTGGTATCAAGTATTATGGTCCAATAACTTAAAAAGTGTTGGCGCAAGTATTTTCATTTTCGAATTTAAAAGTCAACTGGTACTTAATACATACTATATTTTTATTTTTTATTTTTAGTGATGCATCTAAGTAATATAGTTATAAATTAAGCATTTGGAAAAGATATTGATATGCGCGCAGTAGTCAGTTTTCGTGTGTATTTCTTCTTTGCTTTATCTGTTCATTCAAAGAAATATTTGATGATAATTGTTTGTTTATAATATCTGATATATATCCAAAATATATCCTTATCCGTATTCGTATCCGTTAATATTCGATCCATATTTATATCCGTTTAATATCCGATCCGTATCCGTATCCGTTTAATATCTGATCCATTTGCACACCAACCGGAAAGGCACTCTTACATCATCTAGTATGTATGAATTGTTGGTCAGCTTAGCCTAATTTACAAGTATAGCACGCTTCCCCCATAGTTCACTAGTTGACAAAAATTTTATTGTTTCTATTCTTAGGAATACAAAAGTGTCACGGGCGTTCAGCCGAATTCACATCACCCCCGGTATCGTAACAGGGAATCTTTACAATTACTTCATCTGGACCGTTCTTTTTAACTTGGCACGAATCTCAAAGCCCATAAAATACTGCCCCTCCGTCAGCCCGAATTCCAAACTGGTTGGGAGTTAATCTCAAACCGTAAAGTGAAGGAAATCTTTTACGGTACTGGGGAGGATATTTGCCCGCGTTCAGCCCTTGTAACATCATGTAAAACTATTTTTTTTATTGATTTAACTTATATTGAGCATGTTGGATTGTTACTGAATTATGAATTACGCAGGATGTGATTTTATGGGTTTGAGACTTACAAATTATCTCTATCAAGCTTTAAAAAAAAAAGAACTTACAAATTAATTTACAGAGACTCATATCCATAGTTATCTACAGAAATTATTATGGAAATATGCAAAAATAAATGTTCGGTTATACTGTGAGTATAATTGTGAAAATTTTTAATTCTTTTTCGAAAATATGTACATTTATTCAAATTTTCTTATTTATAGTAACATTTAATTTATTAGAATCAAATTAAATAAAATTCATAAAAATAGTCATATAAATTTAAAAACTCTGAATTTTTTCAAATTGTAAAACATTAATTACTTATGTTATTGATTTTTTTTATGAAGGAAAAACAGTTTTGTCACATAAATATATGTTTATATTATTTTTGTCTAAACTATAAAGTATTATTTTTATACTAGTTATGAGTTTTGTCTCATACTTATGAAATATATACTTTTGTTTATCTCATTTACTTAATGATACTTTGTGAAAGAGAGAAATGATGCTTAGTTTTGGAAAAAAAATTCTTTGATCAGAGTTGATGTATTTTTTTTTTTAACATTTTGACTTGCAATGGGAATTTAATCGGGAAATAAATTGAGGGATGAAAAATAATATTATCCAAACACAACTGAGGAAAAAAACTATCTATTAGATTTTCTAGGATTTGAGAAGAGGAAGAGAGCAAGACAAATAGATAACTTAAATTGATTTTTATTAGATTTAATTATCTCTCTTACAAAGAGTCTATACATATGCAATAACATAAACATACATAGTCCAATGAGCCCAAATAGCAATTTGGGTCATAACATAACAATCTCCACCTTCAACCAAATTACATCTAAAACAAACAAAAATATAAAGCAAATGCATAAAGCAAACATAACATAAACAATAGTAAACATAAAGATACACTAGCAACATGCTAGAAACAAAACTAGCTCAAACTAGCTAGAAACAAACCGATACCAAACTTGAACAAAACTTGAACTTTTCAATTGGAAGAGGCTTTGTGAGCATATCGGCCGGATTCGACTCGGTACCAATCTTCTTCACGGCAACCTTGCCTTCTGAGATCACATCTCGAATAAAATGGTACCGAATGTCAATGTGCTTCGTCTACTCATGGTACATGCGGTACTTGGTCAAATGTATCGCGCTTTAGTTGTCACAAAACACCGTAATAGAACCCTCGAAGAAGACATCTCACCAACAAACGCCTTGAGCCAAATAGCCTCCTTATTAGCCTCGGTAATTGTCATGTATTCGGCCTCGGTACTTGAGAGTGCAACGGTGGCTTGAAGTGTGGACTTCCAACTAATTGCACAATCTCCAAGGGGTAAAACATAACCCATCAAAGAACGCCTCTTGTCTAAATCACCTGCAAAATCGGCATCCACAAAACCTGTTAGTGCCTTGCCATTAACAAACTCGAAATGAGCACCAATAGTACCTCTCAAATAGCGAAAGATCCATTTCACCGCTTCCCAATGTTCTTTTTTCGGACAAGAGAGATATCTACTTACCACACCAACAGCTTGAGCTATGTCGGGTTGAGTACACACCATCAAGTACATGAGACTCCCGACCACACTCGAATATGAAACCTTTTCCATATATTTCTTCTCATCATCGGATTTTGGGCTTAAAGCGGTCGAAAGCTTAAAATGCGCTGAAAGAGGTGTTGAAACAACATTCGCTTTCTCCATGCCAAAACGGCGTAGCACTTTCTGAGTAAAACTCTTTTGTGAAAGAAACAACTTACTTTCGGACCTATCCCTTGTGATCTCCATCCCGAGAATCTTTTTGGCAGCCCCCAAATCTTTTATCTCAATGTTGAACTTAGTTGCTCTTTCAACCTCCTAACTTCTTTCAAGTTTGATGATGCAATCAACATGTCTCCACATAGAGCAACAAGTAAATGAAATTTTCACCATCCAACTTCTTGAAATAGACACAACTATCATAATTGGAATGATGGAAATCAATACTCACCATGAATGAGTCAAATTTCTTGTACCATTGCCGCGGTGAATGCTTAAGGCTATATAGGGACTTTTCAAAAGACACACACGGTCCTTCTTTCCCGTAATCTCAAAACCCTCCGGTTGACTCATGTCAATTTACTCCTCCAAATCACCATGCAAGAAGACAGTTTTCACATCCATTTACTCCAACTCCAAATCCTTCATTGCTACCAAAGAGAGCAATCCTTAAGTTAGAGAAGAGGAAGAGAACAAAAGATAAAGAGACAACTTAAATTGATTTTTATTAGGCTTAATTTTCTCTTTTACAAAAAATCTATATATACATATGCAATAACATAAACATACATGATCCAATGGACCCGAATATCAATTTGGGTCATAACATAACACTATCATATCGTCAAGCAAAAATTTTAGTAGTTAACAACTTTGATTATTCCTTCCCACGTAACTGAATTTTTCTTTATTAGATTATCAAAATCAAGATGACATTTTAATAAGAGCGAGGGTGATATGCATATTACATAGTCTATGTTATGAATTTACATAAAAATATATTTAATATTTAAAAGTCAAAACTAAGTTCATTGATAAAATATTGAAGATTTATTGACATTGAATATTTTAACGATGTTAACAATAAATTTCGTAAATTAAGTTTTTTTTTAAAGATGGAAAAACTATAGGCACATATAACAACTTATGATTATGTACATGTACATTTCATATAATTTGAGTGAAATTTAGTATTTCATTAAAGACCAACCGTTCAATATAAATTGTCGAAAGTTTTTAAGTCAGTCGAACGATTTTTTAAGACCAACCGTTCAATTTAGTATTTGTTTTAAGGGTTAATTTTTTATGTATTTTTTAGACTTCTTTAATTTTTTATTTTGCTCCTAATTTAATTAGGGTCGCAAACGAATGAAACCAAATCAAACCAAATCAAACTTACCATAGTTTGAGTTTGAATAAGATTCGAACTGAACTGGTTTGATTTGTTTTAGAACAAACTTCAATCGAACGAGTTAATTGTGAAACTTTTTTTCGAATCGAAGTCAATCGAATCACGAACTACAAATTTTTTGGCAGCCCTATAGCCCTTAGTTATTTTTTTGAAAATTGGATAGTTTAAACTAAGCATTGCATTAGATTGGCTATTTTTGCGAAATAGCTTTATATTTTTAGGGATTTTGATGTTTTTATAATTTGTTTTTGTAAATAACTTTTTTTAGTATCAATATATCTGTTGGCGGCACGCCGCCAGCCATAAAAAAAAACAATGCATTGGATCTTATCTATCACATCAGGTACCTATTTGTATCTATTTGAATGAAATCTTGATTTTGCACTGAGTCACTGGCGTTGCTTTAATTTGAACGGTACATGTTAATTTGAAATTCGAACCTAAATAGTTGGCGAACCAATTTCGAACGAACTATACTCAGTTTGAGTTTGAGTTTTAATAAGATTCAGACCGAATTGGTTTGATTTATTTAACGAGTTAATTATGAACTTTTTTTTCGAATTAAAGTCAATCTCACGAACTACGGACTTTTTTGGCAGCCCTACTCTTAATTATATCTAATATATCTTGCTAACTCTGATTTTTCTTTTCTATTTGCCCCTTTAAATTAATAACTCACAATTAAGTAGTTTTTAATATATTTTTTCCAATCATACCCTTGTCCTTATCCTTTCCCTCTAATTTAAATTATAACACTGACGATGGGATTATCTTTTGAAAATCAATCTCTAACAATGACCAACGCCTTCTATAAAGTGCTATTGAGCGTAACAGCAAGTTAATGCCTTTGTTTTTAAAAATATGGGGTACCATAATTTCAATAAGGAATCACAACCTTTACAAACCCTTACAAGCATGGATCTACTAAATTCAATTCATCAATCTGTTAAGAAGAATCAAAACGTTTGGTTATCCCATGTAGACTTCTTGAGTGAGAGAGGTATTCTGGGGAGGAAGCCCGATAGAATGGTCTCATATGGCACCGAAGTAAAAAGAGTCTTTTACAGAATATCTCTTAGTTTCTTTTACCGTCGATACCTTTACCTTCAAGGACCAGAGATAGAATAAGGTGACCGCTATTCCATTGGTCACAGAGTAAGAGTAAGGGCATCTACATCTATGAAACTATTAGAGTTTTTAATCTGTAACAGTTTCTAATTTAGTTTCAGAAATGTGGGAGAATTTCTTATCTAAAAATTATGCAGTAAAGTTTTTTATAATTAAGAAACTGTTTATAAACTCCATGCTGATCAAATAATTGGCTCAAATTATTTTTTCTTTTTAATTTGTTGCTGACGTGGCTTAATAGAAACTCTAAAATTAATTTTACGAATGTGAGAGTTAGAAATTTCATGAAGTAATAAATCCTATAAATATCCGAATTTATTTTTTGAATACGGCTACGAATTAGATTGGATATTTATTAAAATATTAAAAAGATCAAAATTTATAGTATTTATTCAATTATAATGACAAATAACATAATTTTTTTCATTATATATTAAACTATATCATATATGAGTAGAACTAGGGTATTTTAAAATTTACCAAGTCTCTTTGTGAACTTAACTCTAATATCTATCGGATTTTACTTCAAATGATAAATTCGAACAGTTGAAATCCATCTATCTTACGAGGGATGTGTCTACATGAAAACAATTTAAACTTTTTATATATAGATAATTGAAATATAAAATTATATATGTATTTATATTACATAAAATTTAGAATATTGAATGTCATCATCTAATCTTTTGAATACAGATCGAATACGGATTGAATATAGATTGGATATTATCGACGCGGTTTTCACCTCTATTTATTGAGTCGAAAGGAACTTAAATAATAAGAGTTACAATCAACAAACTTATCCAAAATATATAAAATTTAAAGTCCAATCGTTCCCAAGTAATTCATGTGGAAGTATTATCCGATGATAGAGAACCTTATTTGAATTAAGGAACCTATCATTTCTAAATTAGGTCAATATTCTTTTAAGTGCAAAAGTATATATTTGTTCAAACTTCAAAACTGAAGTTTAAAGTTTAAACAATAATAACAACAAAGGTTCCATGCCTATTTTGATAGGGACTCTGTATTAACTTTTGAAATTCGTGCCAAGTTAAAAACTGGCAACTCAGATCAAATTGTACTCAGTCAGGTATTGCCCTGGATATGAATTCATGTTTATATTCCCTTGCTTTATTAATTAGTTTTACAAGTGAATTTATATGAGACTTAAATTTTGAATTTAGATCCGGACCGTCAAATCTGTTGACACGAGATCCGGACTTTTCACAAATACAGTCGCTGTTTTTGTTGGACCAAAAGCTACTCCAATTTATAAAAAAAAAAAAAAAAAGTACCTCGGATTCTAGTTCCAGTGAACAGATGAGAGACTGATGTAATTCAAGCCTATTTAATAAATGAATTAACGAATTAACAAATGCTACTTTTAAGTACACTACGATTAATGGGTACATTGTGCTCCCTAGTTCAGCAAGACACTAAGGTGAAACAGAGCATATTCAACTCCAGAGAGAAACCGGCGTACACCATTGATTGTCGTCTAAATCACCAATCCAATCAAAAGGAGGCTCCAACATCAGTCCCTCGGCCAAGCTTGCATAGTACAGCTTCAAATTCATATCTCCATTGCCATCCCAATTAAGATCCATATGATCATTGGAAACCAGATTGCTCTTAGATACAGGCAATGATGACGAGACCACTTCCTTCTCGTCAACAGTATCAGTTGTTGATGATGCTGAGGAAGCGATATTCTCGGCCGAGTCTGACGAATTACTTGAATGAAGCGCCTTGGCTGCCTCGATGGCAGCTTGTTTCAGCTCTTTTACGCTTGAGAAGGAAGAAGGGATGCTGATTAGTGATGCTGAGTCAGCAAAGTTCAGGCAAGCAGAGCGACCTCTCAAAGCCATCACTGCCACGTCATGCGCCCGAGCGGCCATCTCAGCAGTCGGGAAAGTACCAAGCCAGATTCTAGATTTATTATTGGGGTTTCTGACCTCGCAGATCCACCGGTTCGTGGTGCCTCTTCGCCGAACTCCTCTGTAAACTGGGTGTCTTGTTTCCTTGAACTTGGTGCGGCCCGATGGTTTCTTCGGAGGCGCTGACCAAACAGTCGTGTAGTCCGTGTCGCTGCTAGAAGACGATTCCATTGAAGTGTTAATTGATCTCTGGGTTGATAATTAGAGAATGTGAGTAGATTAGTAGAGTCGGAGAGTGAACTGTATGATGTTCTGATTTTTGAAATGGATAAAGAAATAGGAAGGAAGAAAGTATTTATAGGTTGTGGAGAGGGAAAAGGAAGCGCACCCAAAAACGCGCGCAGTGTTAAACAACAGCTGAGCTGGGAAGTGACTGGCCGGTCTTATTAGTTTATTGTTCTCTCTTTTCGGGAGTGAGCAGCGTGTTGCTTTAAAGCCATACATTCAGCGGCTGGGGCGTGGTTTGATTGCTGGCTGCTACTCTCCGCGCACAATCGGTAATCGGGTATGCGGCCGATTATGTGAATAATTTAATATTTTTATTAATTTAAGTATATATATCATAATTTATTTAAGTTATTGAACTTATTAAATAAACTTAATTTAACTTAATTTTATTATTATAATATGACACTACGTTTATTTCTTCTTAACACATAAGCATTTTATATGTATAAATAACACATTTATTTAATGAAAAAATAAATTTGAGAATTAAGTTTTTTCAAATACTAATAACATATTATTTGAAAGAAATGAAACATTTTAACATAAAATCACTAAATTTAGTTTATGATAATAACTTAATTTTATAAATGAACACGTCGTACTAATTGAAAAAATTATATCAGTAAGTAAGAAAAATATATAGTATATAAATAATAGAAGAATTCATCAGTTTCAAAATAAGTAAGAAAAAAAACATATATAAAAAATATTAGATATATATCCAAGCACAAATAAAACTACAATACAGGATTTATAAATCTTATTATCACACGCTATCACAGAAAAAGAAATAATTTAAAAATAAATATTCACTGAAATAAACGAAAATAAACGGGAATAAACGGGAATAAACAGAAATAAACGGACGATTAAACGGTAAAATGGTCGATTAATCAGAAAAAAATGGCCGATTAATCGTTTTCATCCGCAAACATGCATCCGTTAAGTGTATTCGTAACAGTTTGGCCGCCGTTAACGATTAAACGACCGTTAAGACCGTTTTTTTACAACACTGCTTTGTGCATGGCTTTTTATTTTTCCTTGCCTTTTCTTTGTCTAGACCGTCGTTCGACTATTGAAAGTTGTGAAGGATAAAAAGTAAAAAATAATAGAGTCCAGCTAGTATGACATCCGTGTCATATGACACCAATTACAAAATTGACTGGATGGATTACAAACGACTAATTCAAACCGTTCAAACCGATTTTTTTTATGAGTGATGCGTTTACATGTAAAATTTTTATATTTTCTAGTTATTTTAGTATCAAATCAAGCGGTCAAAAATATTAAAAAATGAATGCATTAAAATTAACTTAAAAACTCACACATATGACCGCTTGACTTGATACTACATAAATTCGAAAAATTATAAATTTTGCATGTAAACGCTTAACTAATGAAATAAATTGGTTTGAACAGTTTAGATTCACCGTTTAAAATTCATCAATATCTATTAACATACGGGGAAATAACGTTGAGAAATAAATTCATTAATATCTATTAACATACGGGGAAATAACATAATGGATATATGATTGAATATAGTGGAGGGTTCAAATGTCTTTATCATACCTTCATTTTAGAAACTTTAATTACTCAAAAATTTAAAATTTAAAAGTCAAAATAAAACTGTTAGATATGATCTACATCAACTTATCTATACACGTGTAAAAAATTATGGCATTTCAACTTTATTTTGGTTGTCATCAAGAGCTTGTAAAAACTTACTAATGTGGATAATTTCTAAATGTTAATTTTTCAACTTATTAATTTACATAAAAACGAAACTGAATTGTGTTATTTTTTTTATAAACACAAATAAAATAATATAGATCACATATAACAGTTTTATTTTGACGTTTATGATTTAAATTTTGAGTTTTTTTAATGTTTTAAAAATAGAGACATGATGGAGATACAAAAAATAGAAGTATTTGAATTCTTCTCTTGAATATATATATAGAGAAAAAAAACTGATCTTCAAAAAAAAGGTTATATAAAAAAAAAAAATCAATTTCACTAAAAGTTGGATAGTGCCTTTTGCATTCCTGCTTAGGTAGCACTGCATGCAAATTAAAATGAGATTATTCGATATTAAACAGACTAGCTTGATGGAGTTTCTTATTTCTAATTAAAAAAACATTTGATTTGGACTCTTGGACCCGTCATAAATATTGTTTAGACTAATTGAATAATTAACCTGATTATGACATCACGCGAGGATAAGAATAGACGTGGTAATATATGACTCGGTAAAAAAGAACGATACAATTTTGAATCAAAATTCGAATTGATCATCAGATTACTTTTATAAAGTCAAACTGATCTAAATATCAAAACAAATGCTTCCAAGTTCGATTCAAAATGATCCGAAATTCGACAAGAAAAGTCAAATTTACCCAAATCGAATCTGATCCGACCCGTCTGCTTACTATCTATACAGTAACAAAACTATCGGACTAGTCAAACTAATTTGATCCGAAAATAATCCGAACCCGAATCCCAATTACCACGGCATGCAAGTATGCAACACGTGCTAACACCCAGCTGTTTTCTGGTTACCCGGGGACCGTAAGTGAGGTTTGAGTGTAATCGTGGGGCCTAACCAAGAAGGGCTTAATTGTTTGTTTGTTTATTTATTCAAGTGGAAGAGTGAGCTCAGGGGTGACGGATGATTTCCACGTCAGACATGTAGGGCGTGTTCAGTCAGCGCTCACGGCGTTTTGATCGTAGCTTTTGACATCAAACTTCATTACCGTCCTTTCAATTTAACAAAATAGAATCTAATTTACATTGAAAGGTCAGCTAATGATTATTTTTAAATAATATAATTTCCCATTGGCCGTTGTCTTTTTTCTTTGACCTTTTTTTAAAACCTTAACGGGGATTGTCAAGCTTATACATTGGCTGTTGTCACATTGTGAATTATATATAAATTTTTTAACGAATTTGAACAGTATTCACATTTTTTAAGTTTATTTTCATAATTGTTACACATGGGACGACGTCTCATTGATGAAATCATATTTGTAAAAGTTAATATAAAGTGTGTTGTAAAATATAGTCTGATTAATTAGTCGATTAGTTAGTGGCTGTTACAAAATCGTCACGAACAAACTTGTCGAAAGGCTATTTGCGAATAAGAGCAACTAATCGGCCGATTTATCCGATTAATCGCATGTGTTATGTTTAAACGGCTTGATTAGTCGTCATTTTAATTATTATTTTCTTCATTTATTCCTTATATGTACTATACTTTTTTTTCTCTTATCTGAATTTTTTTCAAAATGACAATTTCATAAAATTTTATTAATTAACAAGAAAATTAAGTTTATTTAATAAGTTAAAATTAATTATTTTTATAAGTATATGCACATAATTTTAATAAAAACGTAAAATTGTCTGCAAAACCCTAATTAATCACCACATATTGATTAATTGATTGAGGATACCCAGTCCGTTCAACAAGCGCATAGTTATTTACAACATTAGTATAAGCTTGGTATTTATAATGATATGATATTTGAAATGATAATAAGGTCAACTTATGCAATATTTCATGCTTATCGTTTGATTAGAAACTTTTTATTTTTTTTTAAATAATGATACAAAAATGTATATATAGTTCCGTTATATCTTATGAAATCATGTCCATTTATAGTTTATAGTAGTGTATTTATGAACAAGATTAATGTTTAATTCATGATAAGATGATATAAATAATATTAATAAGACTAATTTTTGATGGAGTTTCCATTAATTAGTGATAATTATGACACGCGATATGAACCATTCTCTTAGAATTGGTACACATTTGACTGAATAAAGTAGTCTTTGTAGGTATATGATGTGAAATGGGAGGTAATACAGTTGACTAGAAAAAAATTCTAAGACTATTAGTTATCTAAAGAGAAGAATTTGATTATTTTCACAACTTCGCAGTCTTTTGCGAAGAATCTTCTTAAGAATACATATGCAAAAATATTTGTTAGTTTCTTAACTTTTCTAAAATTAAATTATAAATAAATTTAAACTAATTTCATGTCATTAGTTTCTATAGTAAAAATATGTTGGTACTATACATGAAAATGTATGTTTTCTCAGAAAATCGTATTTTAATAATCAACTTGACTCAAATTAACAATTTAATCAATGGTGTCATTCATGAACGTGGTTTAATCAAGAAATCAGAATTAGAGTAATTCTAAGGACATTATATGCACTTGATTAGGGCTATGTTTGGATGACACAAGAATAGAGGCTATTCGGAATAGTAATGTGTTCAAACAACATTTTTGCTATTCGGAATAGCTAGAATAACTATTATTCTCTATTCCTTGTAAATGTTAGAATAGTTACTATTCGGAAGTATGAAGAGAGAAAGAAAAATTATTTCTTTTCGGATTTCCGCCAATACAGTTCCGAAATGACAATTTTGACACCACATCCCCTATCTCCATATCGTAACAATTTGTTTGAGATATCACTTACAAATTTGTAAATGATTTCTTTTCGGTAAAATATGCTCAAATGGTCTAATTTTGTAATTGTCCTAAATTCGACTAAATTAAGCTTAATTAGTCTAATTATGTTAAAAAAGACCAAAATACTCTAAAATATGGTCAACTGTGCTAATTACACTAAATTACAACAAATTACTCTAATCCTAAACCCTAAACCATAAATTAAATAAATTAAAATTAAAATTAGATAAAAAAAATTACCTTAAAGAAGAGAGAAAATTCGGTTGAGAGATAAGGGAGTTGTGAGGAGGAGATAGAAAAAAGGAGTATATATAGGATAAAATATGGGTTTTAAAAAAAAAAAAGTAAGCCGGCCACAATATGGCCGGCTTAGGGGGAGCGTAAGCCGGCCATTTTGTGGCCGGCTTGAACATTTTTGGCCAAAATTCAGAATTCTGGGTATAAAAATTAATTTCTATTAAACTTTGGATATTAACAAAAATCTCGGTTCTTAGCTTTAAATAGCTAGATTTCAAAAGACAACTTTTGCAATTGAATTATTCCGGGAGTCAAGGAGGTACCACTTGATGCTGTCTACATCTTGCCAGTCCAAATTAGCGACCAAATTTCATGAATATCTGTTTCCCCAATTCCGAGCCAAGAAAGAGAGCAAACAATTTCAGCAGATTTCAGGAGAGAGAAAGAAGAGAGAGGAGAGAGATAGGGAGAGTGAAGGGATTTCAGGATCGGGATGGGGATTTCAGCAGATTTGAACGCCATTTGCAAACGGGAAACTTGGTTCAAGTGGATAGGTAGAAGACAAAATACTACTTTTTGAGGAGCTAGCAAAGTTCATCTTCATTTGCTTATATAAATAATTTTCCACATGTTTCATAATGACGATCGCTGTTTCTAATTTAATTTTGATAGACCAGTTATTGTCTCCGACAACGGTATTGACGCTTTTCAAGATGAATGAAGGGTTGCCTAAAACAGAAATATATCTTGACGAAGTCATGGCGGTTATATGTTGGGCCAATTCAACTTCTATAAGAATTAAATAACAATTATAAGAGTAAATGTTAATTTAACCTTGAACTCAATTTGTACCATCACGTCAACAACCTACTAGAATTATTGGAGATACATAGCATGACCCCCTTAGTGGTGGATTTTTGTAAAATCCTCTATGTAGCTTGTGTTCGGGTTCAATTTGAATTGCTAAATACTGTGCACGTGAGGAAAACAAATTCACTCAGAGTGAGATTTTTTTATCCCACGCGCACAGTAGCAGCCTGACAGGCCCTTATATACTAATGTTACGTACATTGTTAAAAGACACAATTTGATGAATAAAGAACAATAATCATTTCAATTAAATTAAATTAAGAAGAATTAATATATATATTTTAAAATCTTGCTAATCTTTGGAGGATTTGGAGAGTACCACCTGCATTACCAAGTTTTTCAATACCATTCATTTGCAAGGAGATTCGTGCATAGATCACATTCGAGAGCTAAGGTTCAAATATATCATAGCATTTAACGGTTTGTTGGACTAATTAGCTACACCAATTGTAAAAAAAACTGGGATTCTCGTTATAAGTGAACAGAGAAGAGACTTATGAATAATCACTGTCGCTCCATAAAAAGGTAATAAAAGCCGATTATATAACTGAAATAATCTTTTAATTAATACTCCTTAAAGAACACTACAAATAATGGGTACATTATGTTCCCTGTTCCAACAAGGTAACAAAGATGAAACAGAGCATATTCAATGCCTCCCAAAACTATCCAAAGAAAATAAAAATTTCAGAACATCAACTCCAGAGAGACACTGGCGTACACCATTGATTGTCGTCTAAATCACTGAACCAATCTAAACGAGGCTCGAACATCAGTCCCTCCGCCAAGCTCGCATAGTACAGCCCCAAATTCATATCAACATCTCCATCCCAATTAGAATCCATTTGATCATTGGCAACCGGATTGCTCTTAGACACAGGAAATGATGACGAGATCATTTCCGTCTCGTCAACAGTCTCAGTTGATGATGATGATGATGATGAGGATGAGAAGCTCTCAGCCGAGTCTGACGAATTCTTTGAATGAAGCGCCTTGGCCGTCTCAAAGGCAGCCTGTTTCAGCTCTTTCACACTTGAGAAGGAAGGAGGGATGCTGACAAGCCATGCCGAGTTGGCAAAATTTAGGCAAGCAGAGCGGCCCTGCAGTGCCATCACTGCAACGTCATGTGCCCGAGCCGCCATCTCAGCAGTCGGAAAAGTACCGAGCCAGATTTTTGATTTATTATTGGGGTTTCTGGCCTCGCAGACCCACCGGTTCAAGGTACCTCTGCGCCGAACTCCTCTGTAGACTGGATGCCTTGTTTCTTTAAACTTGGTGCGTCCTGACGGCTTCTTCGGAGGCACCGACCATACAGTCGTGTAGTCTGATTCGCTGCTAGAACAAGAATCCATTTGAGAATTTGAATTGTTTGCTGTTGAATAAGAGTGAACTAATGGAGCTGAGTTTAGAGTGTGAGCTGTTGGTGTTGGTGTTTTGAGTTTGGAAGGGAAAGGAAGAAAGTATTTATAGACTGTGGGAATCAAAGTGGAAGTCACAACGCGGGGCTAAAGAGTAAAGACCAAAAAAAAAAGTCGGGGTTAAGCTACTCCTTGTGAGAAACAGCTGGGGTCGGGGAAGTAACTGGAATCGTGATATTTCTTTTCATTTTCTGATTTGTTTATCTCAACTTGTGGTGCGGAGGTCCGGAGTGTCGCTTTCTGTCGTAATTCAATTCAGCGGAAGGGGCGTTGGCTTAGAATTGCTGTATTGCGGCTGTACGCGCACAAAGGAAATTTATTTCTTTATTACTCTGTTCAGTTGAGTTTCCTTACTGCTTACCTTTTCTTCGTCCTGACCGTCGTTTTCGTTTGAACCAGTGAAGTAGTGATGCACTTGCACGACGACCATATGCTCAGTTGTTGAAAAAAGTGTGCGTTTGGGTCCTAAAAATAAAAAGGTTTTACACGAATCAGTGTTTTAAATACTATCTATATATGTTTATTCTTTTTTAATAATTTGCACATATTTATATTTATATGATATAAAGCCGAATGTATAATAATATACAGTGAGATTTTAATTTTAAAACTTTTAGTAAGATTCGACATATGAATTTAATTAACTTTGACTTGTATCATTCAATAAATTTTAAGATAATAAAGTTAGCGTCTTAAATGCACGTTTCCGTTTTCTACTAAAATTCTTTGAAATAGAAATATAGTTCCAATTTCTAATTTTTTTTATTTTTTTTTGTATCTTTCATGACCCGTAGGCCTTACATCATTCCTTCACTGACAATATTGAACAACTGAATACTATTGAGATCTTGTTCCCGCCCCCTTTTTTTCCAGCCTTGTGTTCTACCTAAAAATATTTTAATTTTTCTTACGGCCGATAAAAATCCAGCTTGAAAAATATTGATTTGGATGATTTGTCGCAGTTTTTCTAATAAATCAAATTATATAGTATTCTATCCATTTTCAAAGAAATATGTAAAATATTTCTAATATTTCAATACAAAAAAATAAATAAATTAGAACATTTCTGTTTAATTAAAAAAATAATAAAAAAATCTAAAACTTGGCTATTTTGGAATTCCAAAATCGCAAAATTATTTTGCGGTTTTAGGCCGAATTTCTGCAAAAAAAAGTTGCGGTTTGGAGAGATAAATTTCTCACTGGAATGTAGATTTTAAAATTTGATATTTTTTTTATTAATAGAAATTTCGAAATCAAATCACTATGTAAATTTTTTTTCTTAAAAAACGCTGACGTTGACAATTTCAGTAAAGAGATAAATTTGTAATATTTATGTTTTATTTATTTATTTATTTTATAAAGAAAGTTGAAGATCAAGCTTACCGGTTTTCATTTAATGTCTACAAATAACTTTTTATTTAGATTTCAAATATATTTTTATTTTTAACAAGGGGTAAAGTTATATAAATTTAAAAATATTTTTAATAAAAAATAATAAATTGAGTAAATTAGTGAGTTTTTGAAATTAAAAAGGTAAATATAATATTATGAATATTAGAGGAATTGGTACTTAATTTTGACGTTTTTGAGGGATATACGTGAAATTTTCCTCTTAATTGTTTAGTTGGACTAATTGCTACTCCAGTTGTTAAAACGATTCTAGTTCCAGTGAACAGAGAAAAGACTTATGAATATTCACTGTCACCCCATAAATATGTAACTAAAGACAATTAAATAAATGAACTAATGATTTAACGAATACTACTTCTAAGTGTCCTACAAATAACGGGTACATTATGTCCCCTGTTCCAACAAGGCACTAGATGAAACAGAGCATATTCAATGTCTCCCAAAACTATCCAAAGAAAAATTACAAAACATCTAACTCCAGAGAGACACAGCCGTACACCATTGATTGTCGTCTAAATCACCAAACCAATCAAAACGAGGCTCAAACATCAGTCCCTCGGCCAAGCTCGCATAGTACAGCCCCAAATTCATATCCCCATCTCCATCCCAATTAGAATCCATTTGATCACTGGCAACTGGATTGCTCTTAGACACAGGCAATGATGACGAGATCACTTCCGTCTCGTCAGCAGTCTCAGTTGATGATGATGAGGAAGTGAAGTTCTTGGCTGAGTCTGATGAATTCCTTAAATGAAGTGCCTCCGCTGCCTCGATGGCAGCCTGTTTCAGCTCTTTCACACTTGAGAAGGAAGGAGGGATGCTGATCAGTGACGCTGAGTCAGCAAAGTTCAGGCAAGCAGAGCGGCCCCTGAAAGCCATTGCTGCTACATCATGCGCCCGAGCGGCCATCTCAGCAGTCGGGAAAGTACCGAGCCAGATTCTCGATTTATTATTGGGGTTTCGGACCTCGCAGACCCAGCGGTTCAAAGTACCTCTGCGCCGAACACCTCTGTAGACGGGATGCCTTGTTTCTTTAAAACTTGGTGCGTCCTGACGGCTTCTTCGGAGGCGCCGACCACACAGTCGTGTAGTCAGAGTCTCTGCCAGAAGAGGATTCCATTTGAGAATTGAAGTACTTGTTATCGAATAAGAGCGAATTAATAGAGCTGAAGAGAAGAGAAGTGTATGAGTTGAGTTTAGAGTGAGCAGTTTGGAGTTTGGAAGGGAATGGAAGAAAGTATTTATAGGTTGTGGGGAGCAGAAAGTCGGAGTCGCAACGCGGAATTATAGAAAAAATGAAAAAAAGGCAGCGTTAAGCTATCTTTGTGCAAGAAACAGCTGGGAACGGGAAAGTGACTTGAATGTAGTCACTTGTTTCCATTTCTTGTTTTCTTTATTGTTTCTCGTCTTATTGAGATAAAGAGGTAATAGTTGTGTTGCTTTCAGTCTCATTACAGCGGATGGGCCGTTATAGTTGCTGGCTTGCGGCTGTCCGCGCACAAAAGAATGTTCTCTTTCTATATTCCTCTCTCTTGACCTTTCTTACTGCTTACCTTTTCATCGTCTTGACCGGAATTCATATCACCGACGGTACCGTTTTTACAATTACTTGATCTGGACCGTTCTTTTTAACTTGGCACGAATCTCAAAGCCCAATAATACTGCCCCTCAGTCAGCCCGAATCCCAAACCGTAAATAGCTAATTGTAAAAGGGAATCTTTTACGGTACCGTCGAGGATATGGATTCGTCTTGACCGTCGTTTCGTTTGAATCGCTGATGCACTTGCACTTCGACCACAATTGTCGAAATAAGTGTGCATATTGTTAATTAGCGTATGTTTATTTTTTGTTTGTAATGAACTGGTAAATATGACATAAAACCGTATATATAATGATAACCAATGAATATATTTTTTTCATAATTTTCAACTGATTTGACATATTAATTTAAATTTTGACTGTAACATTCAATTAATTTACGATAATATATTATTATGTAGTGTTTGTTTGTGTTTTTACAATAATTGTCTGGACATTTATTTATTTCACAAGTTTTGGAAAATGTTTATCACAATTATCGAATATTGCGGCGCATGTGGTTTCAATCTGAATTTGATGTGTGCTGGATTGTTAACGTCAGCGCTCACAATATTTGCTGCAATTCGGTCTTAT
This sequence comes from Carex parvula, assembly GCA_025461045.1. Classification (NCBI taxonomy): domain Eukaryota; kingdom Viridiplantae; phylum Streptophyta; class Magnoliopsida; order Poales; family Cyperaceae; genus Carex; species Carex parvula. Next base: position 121,873 of record JAJGRW010001186.1, on the reverse strand, counting down.
TCATGGGATTGGGTTTTAATT